>VJMY01000294.1:0-88419 GCA_009869795.1 Neelides sp. FZ-2019
ACGATTCTTCAAGTGACAGTGACAGCGAAGAAGAAGACCTTTTTAATGAAAATGATAGCGACAAAGAAAATTAATAAATAAAAGAATATTCTAATTTGGGGAAAATTGAAACAATCTGTTATTTGTATCTAGATGAGTTTAATAACGTTTACGCCCTTGCATATCCCCTAGAAAACCCCTGTCACCAAAATCTCTGAAGAAATTATTGCCGTCGACTATAATGAGACGTTACATAAAATCGATAATTTTCCCCTCCATTGTTGTCCCGTTCATTTCCAGGCGAAGTGCGAAATGCAGGATCTGTTCAGCTATCATATTTTTGTTGAAAATCATCAAGTCGAATCTTGATGGTTCACTGGATGCAAAAACATCTCACTCGGAACATAGGGATAGTGTAACTCCTGTATTAAGATTTGTGATGTGTGGTAATTTGACCCTTCATTAGGAATGGCTAAAACCGTATTACTTTTTCTGTTAGTCCTGCACATTAAAATTTTATGAATTTTTGAAATTCGATTTTTTCACAAAGTCCCTTTGGTAAGTTCAAATTCCCAAGTTAAAGCTCCTTTGATTTTCGAGAAATCGTTACTTGAATTCTGTGATGTCAATAATATTTAAATATGATAGCTATCATGGATAAGTTTTGGAGTGATTTTGGATATCAGATCAAAAATCAATCTGAAAATATTTTTGAAGTATCTTGCTTTCTAAAGACTTGAATCTAATTTCCAAAGACATGCAAATTTTTGCTGCATTATTCAATGTAACAGTTTATTTTAAAAATATTTTTATATTCCTAATAAAACATACAATTTAATAAATTTATTCTTTGAAATTTCAGTTATATTATCATTAGCGTCTTTGGAGTTTTCTTCTTGTGTGTGTGCTCAACCTGAGTAAATTTTAAATGTAAAAATTTTTATTTAAAAATACTTTTTTAAAACAATAAGGACTATAGAAAACTATACTTTATCATTTAATTATCTAATAAAACTCCACATTTGTTAAATAAAATTAAATTATCAATGTTTGTCAATAATTATACAATTGCATATTGAACATAAAATTTTTACTGTATATAATTTTATAAAATTTAAATCATTGTTATGCACTAATTATCATTTTTATTGCTAAATAATACAATTGACCAAGTTATGCAGTTCATTTCAATTATGAAACATCATTGTAAATATTTCTTTTATAAATAATTACATTAAAATGATATGCAGGACACAAATAATCTAATATAATTTATAAATTCATAATTAAAACAGTATTTCTTCTAATATAAATATATTAACATTCTAGTAGAAATAATCATTAGAGTTGTTAATTAGGTATATAATATTGATAGTTTAAATAAATTTATATTTATGATAAATAATAATAATGGGATATATCTCATTTTAGCGCTGTATATTTAATTTCTTTGCATTTCTCCCTGGTTTCCCTGATGAAATTTGCCAGTGTTGTTCCGGAAAATTAGTCATCTCAATCTGATAGCTGATAGGACCGGAACCGCTAAAAAAAGTGTCGGCTAAACTTTCGGCTGAAGTATTATCTTAATAATCGTTAAAACTATTATAACTGTTAGTTTAAAAACTTTGACTTTACCCGGGTATTATATATAGGGTTCTGACGTGCGGATATGTTCTCTGGGGTCTACCCGGATTATTTGAAACAGGAATTTCCAGCGAAATCCTGTCAATTATCGAGTGGGTAATATGATACATTGACGTTGTCCGGGTATTGTATAGCGGGTTCTATTGAACGGATATGCTCTAGTTGGTTTACCCGGGTTATAAGAAATCTTAATTTCCTGCGAAATCCTGTCGGAACTAGGTGTCGTCTAGAATTATTGGTGGGTATTTTGATACATTGACGTTACCCGGGTATTTTATATCGAGTTCTGGCGTGCGGATATGTTCTCTGTTGTCTACCCGGTATTATAAGAATCCGGAATCTCATTTAAAAGGGCCGAAACGGGCGAAAACAATGTGTCGGCTAAAAGTGTCGGCTGGATAGTATGTCGGCTTGGAGGCTGAAAAGTAGCTAGTATAGGCTTTTTAATGTAATGTGTCGGCTGTCGCCTGATAAGTATATCGGCTGGTGTGCTGATTAGTATGTCGGTTGTTGGCTGGAGAGTAGTCTTAAATTAATATTATTTGTACATTTTTAATTAATCTACGTTAATTTTTCTTTAATTAAGGTGTATTTTAATTATAAATGTTCTAAGAGAAGACAATAAGATCAGGAAAACCGAAAAACTTATGAAAACTTATGCTTTTGAATAATATAAGATTTTTGATCAAAAAGGTCATTTATTTCGATAGAAACGAAATTTCAAATTATTCAAAAAGAGTTAATGTCTATTTCCACGGGTCAAGTCATATCTTTTATTCGTTTCTTCTATCTATTCTAAATCATCAGAAAAATCATGATGAGTTTGATGAGGTTTGAAGTGGATGGAAAATTCTCCTTTAATTTCTTCAAGTCCTCCTAAGCTGAGCATAATTTCATTCCTGGGTATAATCTCATAATGTAAAATTTTTATTATATCATTTCATGAATTTTTTAACATTACAAATATATAGCAAGAAGAATATTATCCATTAAGGATGAATAATTACCAAATTCAATTTTTCTTTTAATTTCAATTTTTTTTATTATGGCTCGACATTCTCCCCAATTTCGGTTAACTTCGGATTTCATTTGCATTTGAGAAGAGGAGAGCAAACACAAACTTTCCCTTTGTATATTTGGGGAATATGAGAAAGGCTACCCAACCAATTTCTACACATTCACTTCCTTCTTATTGTTTAAATCAGAGCAGGATAGACTCCTACAAAACATTTTTCTCATTTTTTTGCGAACTTCTCAACTTTATATTCTTTAAGAATAATTAAATATTGAAGAGTTTTGGATACCACAAATTTAATTCGGATAAATTTATCTTTCCCACGATTGAGTAATATGAAAATTTTCAATATTGTAAAAGTGTCCAGCTTTGGATTAATTTAAAAAATCTATGCAAAATAAATTTTAATTGCCCAATTCAATTAAAATGGCAATAAGTGGAGCAGGAGCAAAAGTCGAAGTTAATTTTGTTTGCCAGAGATGCATGCATCCTTTAAAACTGGATAATTCATTTTCAACTATCGATGAACATACTTTGGCAGAATTACACCGTAAATGAATTAATTCCTTAGATTACATTTTATTTAATTAACTATATATTACTAATTGATTTTTTAAACAATTTAAACAATTAAAGCGTTATATTATTTTACAGTACCTTTATACGCTCCGCCTACGATAGAATTTGGAAGCAATTCTGAAGGAAGCGTCGACAAATGTGTTGCGCCTGGTTTAATGGGAGGAGACAACAATTCCAATGGATTCACGATTCTTGGAAATTCTTCAGGGGATCAACCAAATTCAGCTCAGAGTAATCAATTGAGGGTTCACGCTGAACTCTTTGACATTCTTTCCAACAATACGGAGATTGACCATCCACTTTGCGATGAATGTTGTGATACACTTATGAATCTTCTTGATTCTGAATTGAGAGCTGCAGAAGAAGAATGCAACCAATACTCTGATTTTCTTAAAAAGTAACCTTCATATATTAAAAAATATTATAATAACATTAAACTTACTCTTTCTGCATTCAATAAAGAGAAAAAATAATAAAACTTTTATTATTTCAGATTGGAAGCTGAACCAGATTCTGAAAATATCGATAGTTTGGAATCCCAATTAAAAGAAGTGAATAATAGATTAACATTTTGACAAATCTTATAAATCATTGAGATATTAGAAAGAATTATAATTAAATAGATACTAATCTAAATAAAATTGATCAATGTTACAGCTTAAAAAAGAGGAAAATAGTCTCAGAGCCGAACTAAACGATTTAAAAATAGTCGAAGCGACTGATCTTGAAACTCTTAACCGTCAAAAGGCCGAACAATTGAGACTCAAGAAACAAGAAGAGCAATTTTTAAAGGAATATTGCAAACACAAACGTCAATTGTTTGAAGCTGAAGATCAATATCAAACGTATTTTTTTAATTAATTTACAAACATATCCAACATTATACTTTTTAGTTTTTGTACATAATTGATTAAATTATCACATTTTCAGGTTGGATAATGAACTTAAGTATGTGCAAGGACAGTTAGAACGTCTGGAAAAAACAAATGCTTTAAATGCAACATTTCATATTTGGCATAGCGGACATTTTGGAACAATTAATACATTCAGACTCGGGAGACTCCCATCAGAACCAGTTGAATGGAATGAAATCAATGCGGCATGGGGTCAAACGGCTCTTCTTCTCAATTCATTAGCAAGAAAAATTAATTTCAAGTTCTCGAATTACCAAATTGTTCCATTTGGAAATCATTCCTATATTAAGGTATTTCATCCTTTTTACAATTAAAAATGCCAACTTCATAAATAATCCCTTATTAATTTATCATTTAAAAAATGTGATTAAAATATATTTAACTCTTTAATTTATGAATAGGTGCTTGCAGATAATAGTGAATTACCTCTACATGGGAGTGGCGGTTTTGGTTTTCGATTTTTATGGGATACGAAATTCGACCAAGGCATGTCTGCGTTTCTCGAATGTCTTGGTCAACTTCAGTCAGCAATGCTTGAACAGCCAGGACAAACGGGATTTTCCCTGCCTTATAGAATGACAGAAAAGGGGAAGATTGAGGATCCAACAAACGGAAAATCATATTCCATTCGGTTATAATCATAATTGATAACTTCTTGGCTTATTTTTATGCATGAGGTTGATAATAATTTTTTTTATTGATACTTCAGTATTCAGCTAAATTCTGAAGAAATGTGGACAAAAGCTTTGAAGTTTATGCTAACAAATTTGAAATGGGCTCTCGCATGGGTCTCATCACAGACAGTTCAAGATCATTAAATTTTGGTTTGCTAATAAAAAGTTTACAAATCTTGCCATTCTATGTTGTGAATGCTTGTAATTAATTTATTGTCATAAAAGTTTTAAATATTTTATTAAGAATAAAATTTTGTCCTCAACGAAATGGTGTTAACCAGTCAAAGGCCTTATTATTCTTTTTCATATTTAGGTGCTTTGTTGTGAAGAAACCAAGTCATTGCATATAAGAATCCTCCTGGGCTGGGAATTGATTTTCGATTAATATAATCTCTCATTTCTTGAATAGTTAGTTCAACAACGGTAATGAATTCTCCTTCCTCGATGTTTCCTCCCCCTTGAAATATAAAAAAATCATTAATCCATTAAAGGAATAAAAAAAAGTCAATTAAATATATTTTCAAATTGCATTTGAAATCACCTGGAGACACTTTCATTTCATCTGTTACTTCAGCATAAAATAAAGTTTGCATAGCTCCGCTCACACCAATTCCCGAACTTTATTATTAAAAAGTTTAATTATTACTTATCCTATGTAAAATTCGTAAATAGAAAAGTAATAAAGACATTTAAATATTAATATACCGATAGGTAATGAGTTCTTCAATGAAGTCCAATGGAACTTTGTACCCACACTCTTCCAAAATCTCTTCACTCACTATTTCTTTAAGACTTTTTGACTTGTCAACAATCTGATAAGATAAATTACATTATGAGAGAGTTTCTAATAAGACTTTAATAACTTAAATTATTGAGTGAATGCATTTTTAGACAAGATTATCTTATTCATAATTTAATCTTATACCCCTGCACAGAGTTCAATAGTCATTCCAAGATTTGGATCCACTTTCGACCAAGCGTCCTTGTCCTTTTTGTTAGTTGTCTCAATTGGTGCTCCAGCAACAACTCCGCCATAGTAATATACAGCTAATTTAATGTCAAAAAAAGTTAAATCAATGAACTTTGCATCAGTAAATAGATACAGATAGGAATAGATATACAAATAATATTAAAAAGGTCAATAATTACTCATTCATACCGGGTCTGAATTGTTTCACAAAAACTAAAACGTTTCTCGATTTGTTGAAAATAATTGAAGAGACACTAAAAATAAAATAATAATTATTGTTCCTCACCAAGCTCACTACATAGCTCTTAGTGACGAGAAAAATATTAAAATGAAGTCATCGGAGCTCGAAAATAATTAAAATATTGTCATTTTCACTCTTTTTATACCAATTATTCCACGAATAATTTTATACTTTTTAATATTGCATTCTCAGAGTTCAAAAGAAGTATCAGAGAGTATATATGACACCAATATATATTCTTAAAGCCCATTTGATTAGCTACAAAATGTACGCCTCAATTTATTTTTAATTTCAGCGTCCTGTGCTCGTTTCACTGTCTTCGCTAAAATTTCTCAATTTAAATGTCTATAACTTTGTCATTTTATAGGAGCGACGCAAAACAACTTCAGATTCGTAATCAGCATACTCGTATTAGTCTAAACACAATTAGTTAGTATTTAATTTTGGTGGGCCCTATCATCTTGACTTATTGTAATTTCAAGGGCTCCGATGACGTCACACTGCACAAATTTTTTAAGATTTTGCATAGTTACCAAATTTGTACTTAAGTCGTTTCCTTCTCAGTTATCTTATATAGATATTCCTTGGTTCCTCATATTATAAATTATGGATAAATTATGATTGCAAGATATTATAACAATTAACAATACATAAGACTAAGTGGAAAGGCAATGAACACCTAAATTGTTTTGGTCTACCTTGCATGAATCTTGACAAAATCCCAATATCTTTTATTTCCATTCTGAAAATTATTAAAATAAAAGCATTGATTTAATATTAGCATCTCTATAATAGCATAATCTATATAATTCGATCTAAAGAGCTTTAGGAATATTTACCTGAGTAAACTCCAATCTCAGAGGTTTTAAGAATTGTGATTCTGGCATTTTACCAATGTTAACATCGCTAATTTTGTCCATTTTCCCGAAATTTGATCGTCGTTAAAAGATGTTTAAAATAAAGTTTTCGTTAAAAAGGAGAAGATAATAAGTTAAAGTTGCTATAAATTGTATTTGCTCATTTCGTTTGATCAATTCAATTCAACTGACAATCGAAATAAGAAGCACACCCACGTGTAGTGGATATGCACATGAATCTGTGCGAAAAAGAAGACTCTGACAGTGATAATTCAATGGGGTATGGGGTTACCTGCATCTTTGTATTGAATTGAGTATAATAATTGACGCGAAAGACGCCATCGTACAATATCGCTACCTTTTAAATCAGTCTTCGTCATTAATTCCTAATTACGAGGGCTCTTGTTTAAATTAATAATATTTCTGAGTATTTAAAAATTTTTAATGGTGTGAAGACTCCAGCGAAGTAAAATGGGCCTTTACAGCGCACCCAACAAAGTCGTTTCATATTTCTACGATTCGGATGTTGGGAACTTCCACTATGGTAAGCCGACAGTTTAGTATTTATTTTAAACATAATTAATATATAAACTCAATTGTCATTTCTCATTCTTTACTGGCGTGATCATTTGCTATTATGACATTGATATTAACGCTACAAAAATAAATTGCCTATCTTGTTATAAATAACAACATTTAAAACTTATTCTCCTCAATTTTTACTCATCATGAAGTCATTCAGAATATTTAATTTTATATGTTTATTTTTTCATTTTTATTTGCAGGCCAGGGTCATCCTATGAAGCCCCATAGACTAGCCGTGACCCACAGTTTAGTTCTGCATTATGGACTTTCCAAGAAAATGCAGTTGTACCGACCCTACAAGGCCAGTGCTCATGACATGTGCCGGTTCCACTCTGAAGACTACGTAGAATTCCTTCAACGTGTCACTCCTCAGAATATTCAGGGATTCACAAAGAGTCTCAGTGTTTACAATGTTGGTGACGATTGTCCGGTTTTTGACGGTCTCTTCGACTTTTGTTCCATGTACACAGGAGCATCGCTCGAAGGAGCTGTGAAATTGAACAATGACTGTTGTGACATTGCAATCAATTGGTCTGGTGGTCTTCATCACGCAAAGAAAACTGAAGCATCGGGTTTCTGCTATGTAAACGACATTGTAATTGCGATTCTCGAGATGCTCAAGTAATTCGGCATAACTTTATTTTTTCAAGACGTGAAAACCTTGTGATATATTTTGATAAATACCCATATTTCATTTATTAACATTTCATTTTTAAATTTTAATATACGAATGATCTATTTTATAGGTACCATGCACGAGTTCTTTATATTGATATTGATATCCATCATGGGGATGGAGTTCAAGAAGCATTTTATCTAACGGATCGAGTCATGACGGTCTCGTTTCACAAATATGGAAATTATTTCTTCCCTGGCACCGGTGACATGTTTGAGATCGGTGCTGAGAGCGGAAGATATTACTCACTTAACGTTCCACTTCGCGAAGGAATTGATGACGAGAGTTACATTCAAGTTTTCAAAACTGTTATTCAGCAGGTTATGGAATTTTATCAAACGACTGCTATTGTTCTTCAATGTGGAGCCGATTCTCTTGCGTCTGATCGACTTGGATGCTTTAGCTTGTCAACCAAAGGACATGGGTAAATCAGCCAATTGAAACTTAATTTCTTTATTCGTATCATAAATCAGTGCACAACATTCTATATAATAATTTTTTGTTCAAATTTATTTTTAGAGAGTGTGTTCGTTTTGTAAAAGAACTCGGAGTTCCTTTACTTGTTCTTGGAGGCGGAGGTTACACAGTCAGAAATGTAGCACGTTGTTGGACTTATGAAACATCCATATTGCTAGATGAGCAAATTAATAATGAGCTACCTTATACAGGTTAATACCATGAACCATTAATCTTTACAATATTACAATTTACATTAAACAATGATATAAATATTTATGGCTTATAATATTAATTTCTCATTTGCCCCTTTCATTTTATAGAATATTTTGAATACTTCGCTCCTGATTTTACACTTCATCCAGAAGTAGTGACAAGGCAAGAGAATGCGAACACTCGACAGTATTTAGATTTAATTGTGAAAACAGTAAATGAGAATCTCCGATACCTCCAACATGCCCCAAGCGTTCAAATGCAAGACGTTCCACCCGATGCACTATCGCTTGAAGACGTAGAAGAACCAGACCCCGATGAGAGGACGAGTCAAGCAGAAGATGATAAAAGAGTTGATCCGCCAGGAGAATTCTTTGATGGAGAAAACGACAATGATCATGATATGGAATTGAAAGAAAATCCATAGAACCTTTTGTACTTTTATAAATGACACTACTTAATCCTAACAATTTGTATGTTTATGTAATTATGATTGTTTTTAATTAATAATTTAGTAGTAGCTTTATGATATTTTTAAGTATTTTAAAGAATCAGATTTTTTAAGCATTATTTTGGGATAAGATAAAAATAGTTAAATTTGGTAATGAAATCATGTTATATCTATTTATTTAAGATTCCTACAGCTCTTATTAAATTAATTTTGGTTAATTTGATCGGCGATTTTAAGTTTTATACTCTGTGTTAAATTATTTAATTTTGACAAAATTTGTCATAAAAAGCACGATTAGCAGATTAATAACACGCATAATTTAAAAAATAAAACTTATTCGAATATTTGTAATGCGTCAAGTCTTACTTCTTCAAATGAATTTATCATTATAATTTATAACTTCGCTCTCGTTATTTAATTTTAAGAATTGGCACTTGACAAAAGTATTATAATTTATATTTTTAATTTATAACGCTATATTATTTAAAAAATAAATTAACATTCATCTAAAGTTAAATTGCATTTTGAATACAATTCACCAATTGCATTGCTCACAATGATAATTAAAGAGGAAAGAGGCTCAATTAAAAGTTGCTGAATGATGAACGAGGAATGCATAAGAAAACTCTTACGATCATAAGGAATGCGTATACACCGGGAAGTTGAAATATTCCACGACCTGTATTTTTCATCTGTTCTATTCTATTGTTCTATATTGAAGATTCAAGATTAGAATTAAACGAAACCGAATGGGAATTATTGAACAATTATTATTAAAATAATTTAATTTTATATATTAGAATTTTTTCCTTTATTTCGTCAGAAGACGACAGTTTATTCTTGAGTCCAGATACAATTTACTAGAAAAGAGAGATAAAAAGTTTCATAATCGAGCTTTATAATGGGGAAAAATAAAGCAAAGGGTAATGTTATAAAATAAAGATTTAGCTAATATTTAGTAAATATCAAATCCTTGCTTGATAAAATAATATTTTCAATGTCTTGCAAGTTAATTTTAATGTTTTATCAAAATTAACTCTCAGATGAATTTACTCAAATTCCGAAAAACCAGCGGCTTATGTTAGCCATTGGAGAAATAATTCAAGAACTTCTTCAGGGGAAATCAAAAGATCCTGTTGCAAAGTTAAAGACGAAAATATGCGCAAAATATGGACTTGACACTTCTCCTAGACTAACTGAAATTATCGCTGCTGTTCCTGTTGAGCATCGCAAAGCACTTTTACCAAAATTGAAAGCTAAACCTGTTCGAACTGCTAGTGGTGTAAGTTTAATGACAATCTTGTAATTATCTTAATCTATAATTAATATAAATATCTATTGCTCTTTCAATATACGCCATTCTCAATGCATTTTAAATAATAATGATTTGCAATAGATTGCTGTTGTAGCTGTGATGTGTAAACCTCACCGATGCCCTCATATCAACCTCACTGGGAATATTTGTGTTTATTGTCCGGGAGGGCCAGACTCTGATTTCGAGTATTCAACCCAATCTTATACAGGATATGAGCCCACATCCATGAGGGCTATTCGAGCACGATACAATCCTTATTTGCAAACGCGCCATCGCGTCGAGCAGTTAAAACAACTAGGACACTCTACTGATAAAATCGAATTTATTATCATGGGAGGAACCTTCATGTCTCTTCCAGAAGATTATAGGGACTACTTCATTCGGAATCTTCATGATGCTCTCAGTGGTCACACTTCTAATAATGTCAAAGAGGCTGTTTTCTATTCTGAGAGAAGCCACACAAAGTGCATTGGAATAACAATTGAGACTCGTCCAGACTTTTGTTTGAAGAGACATTTGAGTGATATGCTAAATTACGGATGCACTCGTTTGGAAATTGGAGTTCAAAGTACTTACGAAGACGTTGCAAGGGACACTAATAGAGGACATACTGTCAAAGCAGTTTCTGAGAGTTTCCAACTTGGAAAGGATTGCGGTTTTAAAATCGTCACTCATATGATGCCGGATTTACCAAACGTTGGATTAGAACGAGACATGCTTCAATTTGAGGTATTTTAATTAATACAAATTCTCGAAATATTTATTTTTATTTAAAAATATAATTTATTTGAAAATAAATGTAAAATATTAAACACCTTTAAAACTTATTAAAAAGTTTTGATATTTTGCAGGAGCTATTTGAAAATCCTAATTTCCGTCCAGACGGCCTTAAGATTTATCCAACTCTTGTAATCCGTGGCACAGGACTTTATGAATTGTGGAAGACTGGAAGGTATAAGAGCTACCCGCCGAATACCCTCATTGACCTCGTGGCTCAAATCCTTGCACTTGTTCCCCCTTGGACAAGAGTTTATCGTGTTCAACGGGACATTCCCATGCCTCTGGTCTCAAGTGGAGTTGAACATGGGAATCTTCGAGAACTGGCTCTTGCTCGAATGGACGATTTGAATTTGGATTGCAAAGATGTAAGGACGAGAGAAGTCGGAATTCAAGAAATTCATAAGAAGATTCGACCATATGAAGTAGAACTTATAAGAAGGGATTATTATGCAAACTCTGGATGGGAAACGTTCCTTTCTTATGAAGATCCCAAACAAGACATTCTTATCGGACTGTTGAGATTGAGAAGGCTCGAAAATGCATTTAGGCCTGAGCTAAAGGGCAACGTGTCCATTGTGAGAGAACTTCATGTTTATGGATCTGTAGTTCCAGTGAGTGCTAAGAACCCAAAGTTGTTCCAACACCAGGGATTTGGAACTCTTCTTATGGAAGAAGCCGAGCGAATTGCCAAATTTGAACATGGAAGCCAAAAGCTTAGCGTTATTTCAGGTGTTGGAACCAGGAATTATTACAGCAAACTTGGATTCGAACTCGATGGAGTTTACATGAGCAAATCTATATAAAGTTAATAAATTTTATTGATATTTTATGATTATTAAATAATTTGAATTATATTAAAATTGATTATGTAATTATTTTAAGTAACCATTTATAATTATTGATAATTAAAAATCAATATTTGCTAATTGACACATTATTATAATTATACTTCATATTTGGTCAACTTTATTCGTAATGAACTTTAATCGTTTATTTATTTTGTTAACATCTTTCTTCATAAATGAATCGAATTGAGTAGTTTTTAATCATTCGTCATTAATTGAAAATATTTGACTTTAAAGTAATAATAATGATACAAGATGTTCCTCCGAAATTATCTCATTGATATGAGACGATTGAGCAGACATATTTTTTGAATCCTACAATTTTCATATTTTCATTTCATTAAAATTAATTGTGTGTGGTAGATATACTTATTAGATAAACTATTTAACTAGCATGAAGTTATTTCTTTGGGTTTTTTCTCTATTTCGTGCTAGCATTTTCTATGCTATGCTTATAAAAGTGTAAATATTAGTTTATTATATCGTACATGGTTATGGTAAGATTAACAATTGGGAGGATGATGATAGAAGCCTCGATGAGTTTTTTATGTGATGTGATGTTTGAACGATGACTTTACTCGAATCCAATAACCTCTTTGAAGCCTTTCATGATTGAACTGTTATGGCTCGACATCTGAAGCATCTTGGAGTAAAGGCAAATCAAACGAGATCGTGATTTATGCTCATGAATTTCCCATGACCCAATGTTCGCTTCTTTTCTGCTTGAGTCAGGCTTGCTGAAAGAATAAGAAAGCGGGTTCTTGGTCCTTTTAGTCATAAAACCCCACCATCTTCCCTCAATATCTCATGAATAGGACCAAGTGGTGTGGTGAGAGAAAAAAATGCAATGAAATCACTTCCGACACGATTCTTTGTCAATGTGAATATCAGCACAAAAAGTTTTATTTCAAATTATGAATACAAACATAATGTCGAAAGGTGAAATACAAATTACAAAGGACATTGTAGTCATTATTTAGAATCCCGACACCCAGAAAAATACTGTAGAAAAGTAGAGAGCCAATGTTTACACGAGAGTGTACAAATTGAGCAACTCTGGAATTACATAGGAGGTTGGCTCGAAGGAGGTCCAATGGGGCCCAAGTCGGTGTTGTTTTTTAGAAAATATCTACAAATATAATAAAAAGCGTTAATAAAAACATTATTTATATTCTCAATGTCAACTCTCAACATCAGAGATCAAAATATTTATATTTATGTTGACTCACTTTTCCAGCTTTGCGATGATGTGTTTTCCGTAAGTGTATTTGCGGAGCTGAGCGAGGTGCGGGCGGATTCGCTGCATCAACATTTTCCGTTGGGACGGCTCCGCGACATCGATCATTTTCTGTACAACGTAATTTGCGTATTGGTCCTTCATCATTATATTCAAAGGGCTGGTGGTGACACTGGAAAAGAAAAAAAAACAAAGACTCAAATTACTATAACAGAGACTAGAACACTAGTACAAAGGTTCAAATTCACTATTTACTTCATCCTAATAAAAATTTGAGGTTAGAGAGCTAGACAGAAAGAGGAAGAAATCTGGCAGTCAATTAGTCTTGAAAAGGGGGCTTACCCATTATCAGTGTTGTAAGCGGTCACTTCGTCAATGAGAACCGTCTTGTCCTGACGGGTCGCGTAGGTGACACACTTCTCCACGACGTTGGATGCGAATTTGTGTTGGGAGTATGAACAAACTTTTCCTCTGACCATCGCGACAATCTTTATCTTATCATCCGGCTTTCCATGTTCCAAGACATGCTGTATAACATAATTTCCATATTGATCCTGAATGAGTTGCTCGGCTTGCTCATGGAGCTCATCGAGAATCCCATTCGTCTGGTCATTCGTGCAATGCTCGAGGATCCGTTGAATGACCCGGCACCCGTACGGGTGAGTCGACAATGTGTACACTTGAGATTGGAATGAGCTGATGATGAAGCTCAAGGCATGAGGCTCCACGCACTCAATGCACTTCTGAACCACGTGGTTCCCGTTCTGGTCCTTCACGCATTTGAGGACGTGTCCGTCGAGCTCGCGGACGATTTCCTTCTGAAGATCCGGCCCAATGGATTCAAGAGCCTTCTGAATCACGCGGCAGCCGTACATTTGCAGAGCAAGAGGAAGAACATGACCGCGAATCTTCTGGGCCAGGGCGACCTTCTGCTCTGGAGATCCAAACTCGAAAAACTTCTGAATAACGTAGTTTCCGAAGACATCCGTCATGAGAGGGTAAGCAGACCCAATGATCTCATTGAACACCAACTGTTTCTCGGCTGGAGTCGCTCTCTCCAGTTTTTGCTGAATGAACCTACATAGCAGTCCAAGGCACATTAGACATTTCTCATCACTCATCTCCTTGCTACACAAAGGAGTGCGAAAAGAGGCTTTCCCCAATTCCCATTCCTTCAACTCAACCAACACGAACATAAACAATAATTTACACGTATTCCGTCGCTCATTACAAACATGTCGTCACGCTCAATTGAAGAAATGAAGGGAAAAAATGAGGAAGAATAAAATTAGAATTTCAACCTACATCTCACAAATGGGAATGAGCGAATAATGAGCAATGTCTACGAATCTAGTTAAAATATGAAAAATAAGTAGGCGAGTCCTTACCTAGAACCATGTTGGTCTTGTGAAAACTCGACCATGTGGTTGCTGAGGTCCCGAAGCTGTAAGTTAGGAAATCGGTTGTTTCGGAAATCTTCAAGAAGCCGTGATCGCCCAGAGGGCTTCTCGAGCGACGTCGATTGACGACCAATTTTAGGGAAGAGCGGACTCGTGGCTCCAAAAAGTGCAGATCCAGCCCGAAGCCCCTTCTCTCCCATCAGCCTTGAAGACCCTCCATTGATAATCCCTGGTGGCGGAGATCCTAAAAAAGCAAGAGAAATTCAACGCCTTGCCAAATACCGTCGACTTCAAAGCAACTCAATAAAAATACAAGAGTCGAGACGGCTGATGAGTGCAAAAATATTGTCAAAACTCCCGACGTCAGACCGTCGGAATGGAAAGAGGCGAGGATTTGTTAATTTACCAAGAGGTGCGTATGCGGCCCATTTCCCCCTCTCCGAGTCGAATGAGTCCCGCCGTATCCCACCTGTGAACAACCAACACCGCCCTTCACCAACTGCTCGACTCCCGCACCAAAACAATTTGCTCCAAACGCTCCGTACCTCCCCGTCTCACATCCAAACTCCCATGAAAAATTTGACAAAAAGTGTACGAAAAGAAAGAAACAAAAAAATGAATTTACAAACTAGCGAGTTCGGACAGGCGGGGAGGTCAAAGTGTCGGATGTGCTCAATATTTAAGTTAGTGACCTGGTCCAATGGAGGAAGCATTGAGAGAAGCAGGATTATAGCCCTGAGCAGCGCCGTACTGGGTATGCTGGGTGACACCGAAACCACCTGAGCCTACGGTCAAACGACTTGGTTGTTTTATTCGTGGCAAAGTGTACATTTACGTAATTAAGTCATAGCCCATGAGTGTATGATACAATTCAAATTTACAGATCTTCCGAGGTAACAAGCGAGGCCCGAAGACACTTACCGGGATTGTTGACCATGACAGGGGCGGGCGAAACGAGGCGGAGCGGCGTCGCACCTCTGGCTCCCATAACAAGTCCTCCATTTTGGTCATAGTAGGCTGGGATGACTTGGTATCCCCCTTGCTGCCCGTTCAGCTCGTTCCCAGTCGGAGACAAGGGCCGTCGTTGGGCGCCAACTTGGCCCGTTGCTGCAATCAGTCCTGTGCCCGGGTAGATGTGGCCCCAAGGGGCCATTCCGTAGTAGCCAGCCGGCATAACAGTCGAGCCTACCAATTCAAATCCCCATCCATCATTTCAGCCCATGAACATTCGAGGTTAATTAAGAAGAATGACTCTTCTAATGGGAATGGAGAGACGTGGAGGGAGCATTAAGGAATTAAGAGGTCACATCTCCTGCTTTCAGGATTTCTCTCTCGGGGGTTTTTTTTAACAACTTTCTAATAAAGGTAAAAGAGCTCTGATTACCTCCAATTTAACGTCTTATCTCGAGGATGGAAAAGAAATAAAATTACCATTATATCGGGAAATAATAAGACATTAGTGGAATCTAAAATACTTCATGAGCCTCTTTCCCATAATAAAAATCACAATGAAAGTATTAACTCGACTCTGTGCCAGGAAAATATTCAAACTCCATGTTCCTAAATCTCCTGATCAAATGATTTAAGTTTAGTAAGTGGAAATGGGGGAACATTTTATCACGCTCGCTCTTCTTGGTTAAAAGAGTCGAAGTCGATGAAGAAGAAGGAAGGATTTATAGAATTAAAGAGAAAAACTACAACATGAAAGCCCATTAAACTCCATTGAACAGCCATGAGAAAAGACAGAGGAGGAAAAAGAAATATTCATGCTATCTCGAAACTGGATTGAATTGGAAAAGAGTCTCAAGATGATGGTGGAGATTAAAATGAACCAAGAAACAGTCGCTCTATTATGTCTCCCCATCTACTATGAGCCATAGAGCACCCTCCAAATAAGGGCAAATAAGAGAGTGGAAATGAAAGGAAGTTGAATTGGGCTTAAGGAGGCTCTTTTAATTGAATTCAAGCCCTGTATGCAAATAGAGGGAAACAATCCTCATTGTCATCCGATCGGGGACTCGTGGTTGAATAATGGACAATGAGGCTAAGATGAGAGGAGTCGAGAGAATCAGAGTAAAGAGTCTTTGCAGATGCGGAGGCGGAATGCTCCGGATCCGCTTGAGTAAAAACCCAGGAAGGGAATAAAATAAAAAACTAGGTAAACTCACCGGCTGCAATGAGATATTGTTCCTGAGGATTGATGACATAGGGGGCCATTGGGTAACCCGCGGATCCCGGAGGAAGACCTGCTGCTGCAGCATCTATAAATTACACAAAAATTATCATCTCATTATCATTCATTTTCACATCATCAACCCCAACTTTACAAATATTAAATTGGGCAGGTGAAAAGCCGCGTTTTCATCCAATCTTTCCAACTCGCCTCACACGCAATCTTTGATTGATAGAAATAGGGAAAGTGAGGGAAATATATAAACTCACCACGTTATAAACTGATAAAAATTTATCACTCAAGGCACACTTTTAAAGGCCTTATCTCTCCAAACAAAAGGATGCTCATAATTCTTATTAGGTATATCAAATCATATATACAACGTAGTTGTAAAAATTAAGGAAATTTGAAGAAAGTGGGGTTCGCCATCTCATTATTTTATCAATTTAGCTCTACAAACTACCCAGATTTTTCAATTGTGTAAAAAAGTCAAATGTCAAACATACACATGTGTTCCTTACTGAGTTGCTGTTGTTGTTGGAGGTATTGCTGAGAGAGGATGGACATTTGCGCTCCATTTCCATTCGTCGCCGTCCCATTGTGATTCCGGAATAGCTGCAAGACAAGTTCCTTATTTACTCTCGAGAGTCGAGACAAATACAAGAAGAGGGAAGGAAGAGAGGAAGGAGAGAAACTTTCCTTGCAAGTTAGTAGAGAGATGTCATAAATTTACAAAAGACGAAAGATCTTTGATACACTCATGTCCCCCATATCATCCACTAATTCCACTACACACTTCATAATGAGGACAATTTATATACTCGTATGTACAGATGAGCAATGACAGAGACGTCTCAATGTTATTCGTCGTTAGAGAGAAACGGAACAATGATCATCTCAAGTTATGATCATGTGGGAGATTGGCCCCTTATATGTATGAGTGTGACTATAATGTGAATTAATTCTAACAGGCTCTTTATGCCATTTTATGACTTTCTTCCTCAGAGGGATTACAACTTGAGAAGTTTATTTTAACTAATTGTTCCGAGTCCAGTGACTCCGACACATTCTGCCTTGCTGCCTAATACGAATTCTTAATCTTCTCGTTCTAATCATTCTATTCATCCATATGAGCAGAAAAATATGCACCAAGACCGATTAATAATTCGCCTTGCAAAGTGAGGATGTGAATGTGAATGTAGTGAATGAGGATGTATAATCGATGCAATTCTAAGAATGTGCAAGTGTTTCACTAACAGCTCTTTCGACTGTCGCGGCTGTTTATAAAGCTGATTGAACACAATATATGACTTTATTTTGCTTAGGTGCACTACCCTTTTGATTCAAATATTCTCATATATCCCATACAAAAATTCGCATTCCCAAGATAAAATTCATTTGTACTAGTAATTGATATTAGTTATGTGATCCAAAAAGAATAAAGCCAGGCAATTCATAGATTCCTATAGATGCATTTCAAGAATAGCTTAATTGATGCGAAACGTATATACAAGAGCGAGTGTATTTGCTCAATGAGGCGTGGAGATGAGACGGTAAATTGAGCCAAACCGTAGCTAATTATTATTTGCAAAGGCGGAGAAAAACCTTTTTCAACAAGTTCTCATAAGAAGAGCTCTTATGTCTTATACAACGTGTTCTCGGTAGGTTAAGACTCTGCTTAATAAGTAGGTGGATCTCTGGGGCTCTTGTAACGGGACTATACCAAATATTATCATCTTCTCTCAAAACTTGAGTGTCAAGGTGGAGGGAACCATTTATTGTTTTTATATTCAGGTAGAGTAAAACCTACTTAAAACAACTTTTAAAGTTCCGGATCTCTGCGTAAAAGCCTATCTTATCGATGTTGACTCCGGGGTCTGACTCGAGTTGTCAGTCTGGTTTATCCCTGATGCCTCAAGAACCATTTCCAAGGAAGGTGCATAGAGGAAGGGGCGAGACTCTGCTTTATGAAGCCTCGTGACACGGCTTGGAAATGCCAACATGATCCCCTGGCATCTCATCCCGTTAGATGCGCTATCCCATTGACTCCTTCAGTCCGCCTCATCAACATCCCTCGTCGCTCCTACAACTACTCGACTAAACTCCACCGACAGCTCTTTGAATGCTTTTAATTTACACTCAATGAGATTCCCTTCGATCCTTTGAGACAGAGTATCAAATAGGAGAACCATAAAAATTCCCATGTCACTCCTTAATGAATTGAGAGGAACTGGAACTTAAGAACTCAACAAATAACTCCTATATAATACTATACATAGTAAGCTACACCTCCAAGATGCATCTGCACAAAGCGTCATCAAAAGTGGAGTAAGAAGATTCGCAAAGCTCCTCATTTAAAACTTGAATTCCGAGTCTGACTACAATCCTACTTTGACTCTTTTAAACACCAAGATTTGAATCTCCATAAGGTCTGGGAATTGTGGCATGAGGCCGGAGTTCTAAATAAGCTACTTCTCATGCATTCATTCACCTTTGTAGCCAAATGAATTTAACAACCCAGATGGACTCTGTGAAAAAGACAAAATGTGTCATTTTCATATCATGGTAATTGAAAGTCACTCTCCCATCACATCTGACCGCCTCCTGTCCAGCAATTCGCACTCCTCAATTTACCCCTCGTACAAGTCATATGCATAAATAAATGCTCATGAATAGAAATGAACAGAATGTCTTTCGTCTCTATTTCCTCTTCTCAAAAGAGAGCCAGAGGAGAGAAATTCTTGGAGCGTTTAGCATTCAAGCAAGCAATTTGAGCCGAGTTTGAACAGAGAAAAAGGGGAATTATACTAAATTCCTAGCGAGCTTTTATGGAGTCTAATCTCTGTCTCAAGTCGGTGTTCTGCTCTATCTTGTAATTCTCTCTCCGTCCTCCCTGCTCCTTCACTCTGTGGTAAATTGCAATATAAGAGATGAGGATGTAATCTCCGCTCCTATTATACACCTTTTTGAAAAAGAAATGCGTTCTCTCTTCGACAAGAGCTTGTTGTATTGTTAATCAATTCTTTCATCTGATTTACATACCAGCAAACTTGAACCTGAAAGGTGAACCCTAAAGAAAATTTCTCTTTTTCTTTTTTTTCACGTGTTCAGGAGGAGAACAGAGCCCTAATATGCTCGACCTCACACACACGATATCTAATCATTCCCCATATACTTTCCTTGAACAACCTCAAGTCGGTTCTGCGATTTGTCATTACAACTGACATATCAGAGGAGAAAACACTTATAGCCCCAGCTGAGCATTGAACTTTGCCATAATAAACTTATGAAAAATGAATGAACGAGACCATTTACCCCTCAAAAATATCAAGATTTGGGAAGTTTATCTCTCAATTCCCGATTCACTTCCAAGACTTCCAACATCAAATGAGACCAGAAGAATTCCTAGCCAAGCTCATATATAATCATGCTGCAGGGATATTCAAATATGAAACACGGAGAAATTATAATTGTCCAGCTAATTGTGCCTGCTTAATGCCTGTGGTTTTGGGGTAAGAACCCTTGGTAAACTTGAAGGTGAATCTTGATGTGATGTTCAATCGACCACCGCAAAAGTTCTCAGAAGGCTTCGCTCACACAAGAAAGCCATCTTTGAAAATTGCAACCCACAAGATGTAAAGTTCTATAATGTAGCTTTAGTAATGAGCCTTTGATTACTTCAGCTCTGGGTGCTTGCAAGCCCATAGGGAAGAGAGAGTGATACGAAGCATAACATAACTTCCGGCTGGTTAAACCGGTTTGGATAAAAGGATTCCCTCGTCTCCTTTAAAATCCTTAAAAACTACCCCATGTGAATACTATAAATACAATTATATCATTATTATTTATGCACTACACACCCTGCCAAGATGAATTTTTAATTAAATATGCAGCTCACCACGAGATCCTCATCGTCGCTCAAGTTTAAACTATGAAAATGCGGAACCTTTTAAAATATCCTTCAAACACGCCAAACCTTAATTTCTACTAATACTTCGTCTTGTAATTAAGAGGCAAATTGAGGAAAGGGGTATTATTTAAGAAGTTAGTGTGGTTGATGAAAGGAGTACCTTTGCAAGGTCCTTCGTAGTTAAAGGGCCCACCGAATGGTGAAGCCCAATGAACCTCTTCGTCAACAACTTCATTGGGATAATTTATACACTTTACAATTCCCGTCGAAATCACTATTTAACATTAGATCCCCCAGCAAAAGTACTTAAGAAGAAGTTTTAATGTTTAACTATTTAACTCTAAAGGGGAATTATGGTTTTAGATTTATATTAAAAGGTAATATTATTTTTTCAAGATCCTTTCAATTTCAAATGAAAATATTACATTTATTTTAAAATCTAGTATGAAAGGTCTACTCGAATACGAGAGTTAATTATATAAGTTATCCATTGACTTTGAACTTTATAAAATTAAATTATATTTTGTACAAAAAAATTAAATTATTGACAAAGAATGTGAGAAATAGACAATGAGAAGTTTAATATCTTTTGAAATATATTAAAAACGAACGTGGTTATAAAAAATAGTTACTCGTTTGAAAATTAAATACACGTAAAATACATGAAAAAACTATAAACATTCTTAAATACCAAGAGTTGCTTCCTCAAAATAGTTAATACATACCTATTATTAATAGTTATGATACAATTATTATATTGTAAATGCTAACTAATAATTACGTAGTGTTCAAATCGTAAAATGTTTCAATTAAAAAGGCCGATGACTCAGGCGAATTAGTAGAATAAATATTCACAAAATGCGAAAACATTACAATCACACAGGACTTACAACAGAAGAGTAAAAACTAAAAGGGCTTCGATCCTTTTAAATCCTTTAAGTACACGAATTCACAACCAAGAGGGTTAAACTTAAACGCTATTTAAGGACCACCATGTGAAATCTTAATTTTAAACTAGCGTCTGTCTGACTTGTCTTCAAGCGGAGAGGGAGCGAGGAGAGCACATGCAAAAGTCAAGAAGGATGCTACGGTACTGGACGAGTGACTGAGACGCAACAAGTTTCACTGCAAGACTGACTGAGGAAGGAAGAGTACAAAGACGAAGAGTCATTGTCCGATCGTGCAAAAAACTTAGCAACCCACAGGGTGACCCCAATCCCTTCAACAATTGAAACAATTTATTCCCATTCCGCTTCTGAAGGCTTCCACTTCTCGCAGAAATATGGAATAATTGATGGAGGAGCCGGAGACCCTCGGCACAAACGCCGGATTTCCTCTTTTAAATACAACAATTATTCAGCTCGTCTTGAGAACTGCCCTGAGATTTTCACAGGGAACGGAGAGGGGAGAAATACGGAACTCTCAAGAGGGACTCTTCACTTTTCCCAGCTCTCATTCTTCCTACGCGCCCTCCCCCTCCTTTTTTAATCAATCCAAGAAAAATGAAATCAGCCGTGAATTCCGAGTTGGGTCTTTTATAAAAAATGAGGAGGCGAGTGGCGGAGTTACCGCAAGACGCAACTCCTGCCTCCCGTCTCACATACATCCCGGAATTAGAATTCATGTGCTTTGCCCATGGACCGAGGGCTGCCGGGCACGTGAGCTTCTCTTCAAGTGGCCCTTAATTATGTTCATGTCCATTAAGATTTGGGAAGAAAGTCTATAAAATCTCTCCTCACATCCGACTCGACACACTGGAGAGCTCCTTCAAATTCTCCTCCGACTCTCATGACGGGGAAATAATAAGCTACCCGGCTGGGAGCCGAGGAAAAGTAATTCCTCCTAAATTGATTATATACAGCGATTTCTTCACGTTACGAGTTACGACCCATTTCCATGCACTCTTATTTATTTCACCTGAGGGTCGAGCCTTGAATCAAAAATTGAACATTCAGCCTCTCAGGTTATCCGATCAGAATCATTTTTAATTAAGGACTTCCACCATGTTACCTTCTCCAGCTCCTTGTTATATAATTTCCTCAATGGCCCTTATCTCGTCCTCAACCATAATTAAGAGTGGAAAGCTCGGATTGTTCAGCTCAAATTACATCCAAGCCCTTTCCTTATTCTAATCTTATCTTTTATTCAACTTTTCATTTACACCCTAATTAATCTCAAAAGTGGAGAAAACAGAAAAGCTGAAAAATCCAGGCTTAGCTAAAGAACTTATCAAGGTAAAGTAGTATCAAGGAGAGCTATGTGCAAAGAACATCCGAGCATAAAAATCCTAGATTTAGGCTTGATTGGAAAAATACGTACAAACTAGAAAGCAAACAAAGGATCCTGTATTATAAATCTTTCAAAAACCAAAAATTATTGAAACAATATAAATAATCATTTATGTTATAATATGGTCATCAATCAATAATGACATAGCTACTCAAAATTAATTAAATGATTTGATATATTAATATGCTAACAAAAACTATATTCACTTAAGTATTATAAATAATTTAAAGTTAACTGCAAATATAATGGTTTATGTATAACTTTTAGTGCTAATTTTAAACGGATTATTATATAGAATTAAAAATTAAGATAAAATCAAATTGCGTAATAAATTATCATTAATAATTTAAATTGAGAATTCTATAAGAATATAATATCTCCTCAAAATGCCTTGTTGGTGATAAACTGCAGCATAATTTTACATATATATGTTTTTATTTAAACTCATTTTAGGGAATAAGAATAAAAGTCGTTCCTTTTAAGGAAAAGGAGAAGTGAGATTTTTAAGAGGAGCTGGTTGAGCATTTCATTTACCACGACGCCAGCCATGTATTAACACTAAAAGGAAGGCATACATCTTAAGAAATGCTTCACCGGATGGCGTGGACAAGAAAGTTTCAATGCATGATGAAATGATGATGAATATTTCTTTACCTTTTGCCTAATATACTCATTAAATATTACTATTCCATTATAGCCTCATATCCATTCATTATTTGCTTAATTTATTTGTTTATTCAAATGTCTTTGGCTTTGAGCTTTCTTAAAATGAAATATAACCTATTAACTTTTTTAGCTTCATGCTATATGATGTAATTCAGGACATAATTACGCAAAATTACAATTGAATAAGAATTAAATTCAAATATTAAAAATGCATTAATGCATAATATGGTAAATAAAAACCAAAACTGGAAAAGTAATCCACAATTGATGAGAATCGGATATGAGTTGTTTATAGAACTTTAGAGAACCTCTCTAAAAACTTGCAAACAAAGAGTTATGATGAGAAAAGTGAGAAAGGAGATGAGAAATGAGAACGCGTGTTCTCATATGGATATAAGATTTGTGTATCTTACTTGCTGCTGGTCAAATGGCGGCATAACATTTGGTGGCGGCTGGTGATGCATGAGATGATGGTTCACGTTTCCGTATGGACCATCGAAGCCAACTTGCGGTCCTCCCTGTTGCTGCTGAGGATCCATGGGTATTTCAAACCCGTCCAATGAATGCCCTCCCATGTTCGGGTGATGGTTCATGCCATGACCATTCATGTTCTGGTGGGCTGCAACCATCATTTGAGCCTGGAGGTCTTCTGGAGAAACTCCGACAATGTGATTCTTCTCATCCCCAGACATTTGATGTGATGGGTGAAGTTGATGTGGGTTGTGGTGAGGGTGCTGCATACCTACAAGTTCATCCCCCATTCGGTTCTGTACAATTCCATTTTCCATGTCCTTCTTTCCGTCCTTCTTATCTTTGTCGTCCTGCATGACAAATTTAAAAAATCTCAAAGACCGTTTTGGATTTTTATTCTACATAGTTTTTATTTGAATAAATAAATTCATTTAATTTAAATTATGAATCAAACTTACAACTGCAAGATGTCTCATTCTGGCCTCGAGGTCTTTTGCAGTCGGTGATGCTCCGAGAACATATTCAACCATCTTGACACCCAAACCCCCTGTTTCGTTGGATCTGGGTGAAAGGATTGAATTTCCATCTGGAAACACTGCTCCTGCTCTTCTTGGCATTCCAAGTGCTCCATGATGTTCTATTCAAATAATTCAAAAATCAAATCAATCATTAAGTTCATCGTCGCTTATTAGGCAAAAATGCAAAATTGCACAAGCTACACAACTAATATACATTCAAGCAACAAAGAATTGCTAAACCACATTATTACGGAAAGCAAGTTGACATCTTTTAATTCTGTGATTAAGCACATTTGTAAAATCATAGCACCCTACTCATAAATTACGTTTATCAAGCCTCAATGTAACAAAATTCAAATAAAAAGTATTGATGTGAAGAATTTATAAGACTGTAAGTTAATACATATTTTGCATTAATGAGACCTCAACCAACGTAGCTCGCTTGTCAATCAAATGTCATAAAACTCAAGTTAGAAAGCACCATGAAGTTAAACTAAATGTTCATTAAAACTAAACTACTTCAAACATTCAATCGACAAATTGCCATTCATTTACAATTAGGTAGTTGTTAGCTTATAGTATATGATGATTCAAGCGACACGTTCTAATTAACATGGTAAATTAGCAACTCCCTCCACCAATCCCGCTAATAAACCCATTATGAGCACATTAGCTAACAAATTCAAAAACCATCCCTCTCCAGCACTTTGAGATAACAAAGGGCCCTTTGTGAGACCCTCGCCAAGGAGGTGCAAGAGCATAAAAATGGATCGTTCCAAGAAACATGGTGTGCTGTGAGAAATGGTCCAAGACCTTCCTCGCTCCCCAAAATCACTCTTTATCTCGGGCCAAAAACAAGTCAGAGTAGGTGATGGGATTCTTTGGACATGTTTGGGTTCGGAAAGGAGAGAATATCCCAAGATACATCAAATGAAGAGAGGAATACGTAGGGGAGGGTGAAAGAACAAAGGAAGGACGCAGGAGTGGAGATGTGGCAATGCCCTTGCCTTGGCATTGATTCACTTGAACTTGTCGGCTCTCCTACTACCCCAACCCCATATGGATCTCCGAAAAACATCTCAGATGCAGATGGGAAGGGAGGGAGAGAAAGAGCTCCTGGTCTCCCTATATGATCCATGTATAGTGTGTTCTATATATCTATGTGCGTTCGCCCTTCCAAACCCGCCGTTCTCCCTCCTTCATCCCTTCCTACTCTCCTTAGACATGCTTCTTCCCTCGTTCTCCCCAAATTCCCCATTAGAGACAAATACAAAGTCAATCTATTACTCAAACCCTCCACCAAGACCGAGAACCTCGAAAGATGCCCTTTCCCCATTCAATAATGGCTCCGTACCGTGGTCGAGGTCATGGTCGTAGGAGCCGTAAGAAGCTCCGCTGTTCGAGTGAGAACTCTCAGAGTACAAGTCCGAGTCGGAAGAGTTCCAAGCGGCCGTGTTGCCACCGGCGTACATCATTCCTCCTTCGAAGGCCTTGAAGGCCCTTCGTCTGTTTGTCCGCAATCCTCGGAACCCTTTAACTGGCCCAGTCATTCCTTCTCGACTATATTCCTGCTCTGTTCAAATAATGATAAGGATATATAGCCAGACTCACTGACGAGGAGAGATAGGAGAAGTCAGAGAGTGTTAAAGGAGAATAAAAACAATTGGGCTCACGACGGGTGTTTCACCCTTCAGGGGCCTCAACTTACTTATTGTTAGATCCTTAAGCCTCGTGGTTCCTTGGAATATTTGTCTTTGGGTTAAAAATTGTATTTGGTACAAATGATTAAAAAGTGGTGTGTCTAACGCCTTGTCAAAACGTGTTTAAAATTGGAAAGGACTGAGGCTTTTGGAAAGGGCGTTAAAGAATTTTAAAAGTACAGAGGACGATTATCTGCACAATGTAATGTCAACAGGATCAAATCTACACTGGGATTGAGGTGAGGGAGCAAACGTCGTCGTAGCTGAAC
Source organism: Neelides sp. FZ-2019 (assembly GCA_009869795.1). Taxonomy (NCBI): domain Eukaryota; kingdom Metazoa; phylum Arthropoda; class Collembola; order Neelipleona; family Neelidae; genus Neelides; species Neelides sp. FZ-2019. The sequence goes on from VJMY01000294.1 coordinate 26,828, forward strand.
AGAACCTCAACAGAAGAGGGAAATGAGTCAATTATCGGCTCGTTTCATTGGTCAACTTTTGTGTTTCATGCGGAAGAGACGAGAACACACAAAAGTTTCTCGTGGTGATAAATTCAAATATGATAAACGAATGACTAGATCTAGTCGACGATTTCGAACATATTTAAATTCGCGTTCATCCGTCGTGATAAAATGAAAAGGCACATTATGAATATTTAAATGTACTTAAATAGCTTGTAATTGTAGCCGAACCTCATTGTCAAGTCACAATGTTAATTTCTTATAAGCTCAGAAGGCAATTGATAACCAATGCAAATGTGTTGATACTTTGAACAAAGCTTTTTAATGAATTGACATAATGAGACACATTTAACAAATTGTATAACTAACTCGTTCAAGCTGCTATGATAAATGTCACTGATGCGGAAAGCGGGAGGAAATGTGTTAAATAATTAAGGGACAATGGGATGAAGAAGTGTGCGATTGTGTTTGTACTATCATATGCATAAGCCCTTTAATCTCAACTTCTGCAATAATGGAAGTATAATTAATGCGAAAAGCGAAGCATGTGTCTTTCTTGTTAAAATGGTCTTTTCAGGACTCACCAGCATTTGTTGACCATGTGCTCGTTCTCCACATCCCATCACCAATGAATTTGTCCTCTTTGCCTTCCTCCACCTCCCATAGTTTCTTTGTCGTCAGCTGAAATACCAAAAATGGAAATATTATTCAAACAATGTTTCATAAAAAAGGCATATGGAGATTAAATGTAGGATCAACGCCATATATAAATGTAACAACTCCCAACTAACATGAATATTCATATTACACATTTTAAATGTTTGCATTACTTTGTATCAAGAAAACGACTCTTCTAACTAACAATAAGTAAAAATCCTTTTCAACTAACGAGACAAGACGAGTGAGTGTAAAAGAACGAAATAAAAATTGGACTTCAAATGAGTTATTTGCCTCTTGACCTCCGATTTCATCCAAATGAAAGTAGAACAAATTGTTTATAAATAAAAAAGTTCAATACTCATCCACAGTAAAAATTGAATGGTACAAGAGAGTTGTAAAGCTACCTGATCAAATCATAATCGCAAGGTATTAAGGATTGATAATGAACTCAAAAGTGAGAATAAAAACGTGTGATAGGGAGTAATAGTAATTCTCTTATCGACCAAAGACCTCTGCTCCTTATCACCGATCCATTCATTTCCTCATCCAAAAACTGATCAGAAATTGTGAGTTTAATTGAGCATGCAAATACTAGTTATACTAGAATGAAATTTATCTCTGCTACATTGAACGAATTTCCTAGAATGAAACCTACTACTAATCAAGTTTGCCATTACATAAAGAGAAAATATATTAATCTAAATTAAACTATAAATCAATAAAATATGAATCATAATTTTATGCAGTCATTTAATTGTTTGAATTTGAACAATAAATGATTTGATTGAAGTAAAAAAATGGAAGCAGAGCTTTCCTTGATACTTATAAAATGTTAACATTGCAATAAAATAAATTGTCTGCGTAATTAATCTAGTAATTAAATTGCGTAGTTAGACAATAATATATACAAAAATATATTTGTGTCCGCGTTTTGTTAGTCAAAATGGCAATGAACTTTCATATAAGGGAATTTGATCATTTGCGTAGACTTCCTAAAAGTGACACTTAAATGTATTATATCCCTGACCAAATTACGCAGATAACTCTTTGAAAAGTAAAGAAAAGGCTATTTGCTAATTAAACGTAGATAAAAATGCAAACTAAACAACTTAATACAGGAATACACACTAATGTCACAAATATGCAAATTCTTTAAATAAAATTTTTAAGCAAAGTCTACTTACACTTCGATAGTTAAAGGAAATATTCAAATACATATCAAATGAGCTTCAGAGCTCACTCAACCTCTTTTGTCGATGTCTTGTTTAAAACTCATGCTGATGTTAAAAGCTTTAAGATTATTTATTCTCATTTAAAATTTATTTTCTATCAATATCGAAATGAATATGAATCAGCAAAATCTGTCTTTTACGTCTCAATCCTATCTTCCCTCGACCATCAATTATAAAATATAATTTAATTTACGAGTGTGATATGAATATTGTATGAAGATGAAAAAGAAGATTATAAACAAGACTCATCATTTTAATGTCACGTGTATCGCGAAATACGAGAATAAATGCAATTATTTATTATTATAGCTTATTCTTATTGGTAAACAACTCTAGTCTGGTCTGGACGTGGCGAATTATTTAAATATACAATGATCATTAAAGCGTGATTGTGATTAGTCGACATAAAACTCAATTATTAAGTGCTGAAGAGGAGTGTGAGAAATTGGTTGCTCCTCTGCACTCGCCACAATCAGACATAAACAAATGATAATTTAATACTTGTAGTCGGCTATTAACAGACAATTCATGAAAACAAATACATTATGATATGAGTTTATTCGCCCTTAAATTGGCCTTAAGACGATTTAAGAACTCACACTCGAATCAATTATCTATTATTAAGCCAAGTGATTAACCCCGCAAACCGCAATATTTGGTTCATATATAAAAGTGTTATTTACCCCCTATTAAATGAATAATTGCAATGCAATGTTAGTGCTGAGAAATAACAATATTTAATGTAAAATGCTACATAAGAATTCATAAGATACGAACTCAATTTGCAAATACTGTAGTTTACAAGGGTTGAAAAACGAGAAAATTTTTATGCCATAATAGACCTTTGAATTCTTCAACGTTATTAGCCTATTATAATGTTTGTGTGAACAAAGAGAAATTAAAACCAATCCAAGTAATAACTCATCCATGATTCTAATGAAATCGATAGTTTACATACAATCAAACGGTCTATAAATTTCGCATTAAAATTGAAAATTAATTAACGTTAATAAAACAACTTTCGATTTGTTTTTATTCATGTTTTCCCTTCGAAATTACAATAAACTTTAATTTAACAAGGGTGGCATTGCATGAGCTGGTTATTACTATATAATAAAAAGATAAAAACCCTTTGTTATAAAAACGAATCCTAGAATGAGCTTTATAAAAGACCACAGCTAGCCCTAACTAACTAACGAACATGGAATTGATGTTTAACCTAGACTTTAACTTTTTATCTCATGGACAGTCCTATGTTTGTCTCCGAGATGAGATTTGAGGCCTAAGGATGAGAAGAAGATCCAGAAGATGTGTCAACGTGCCCGCCAAGAACCTTTTTCTTTGTGTGCGTCGAATGCCCCTGAGTCATGGTCGGCCTTGTCTCAGCCATCCAACTCTATCCTCTTCTCTGCCCTATTCCTCTCCCATGAACCCCAAGGAAAAATCTCCTAATTTCCCGAGGTTCTCCCGGGTTAACCGAGAGTCTAACAGGGTTGACCCTTGGAGGTAACGATAGCTTGGGTCACTCACCACGTCAGCCGTCAGTTCCTTCATGTTGTCCCCAGTTTAAATACAAAGATACAGGATATACAGAAAAGAGAAATACACAAGTACAGAGAATTGTACAGAAGTGAAGAGACTGACGCCGGGGACGGTTGTCTGATATTTTTACTCGGCGATCAGCTCCCCTCCTCACGTGTTGCCAAACGTCGCGAGCCCCTGGAGGAGAAAAGGGAGCTTCCAGCAGGGCCCACATCTGCACCCACCTCTTCTCTCCCTCCAAGACTCTTCCAGGATCTCCCTCTCTCACCTCACCATCCACCTCTCAATCACATTCATTAAAGGAGTCTTTGCCAGACCCACCACCCGCGCCTGTACATCTTTGGGATCGCCAAGAACCATGCCAGATCGCGGCCCATAGCGCCAAGACCCTGTTCTTTAAAACCATACATGTGCCCGCATGTGCCCCTCACGCACCTTTCAGCCACCATGAGCCCAGACGATTGTTTATTGTAAATATCAACAAAGGAGTTGGAGGGAGCAGAGGGAATGCCGGGGCATATTAATGAGATATGATTACGCCTAATACTTCTCGACACATTTGATCTTGAGAATCAATGATTGGAATCAATGTGTGTAGCAGGTTTCTTTGTTTTGTGTTTTAGAAGTATAGAGGTGCATTTTGATATGAAATATTATGAAAGGAAATGAGTGAGACGTAATAAAATTATCTTTGGAACGAATCACGCAATGGCGTAATTAAAAGGACTGATTTTAGATAAATGCGATTTAAGTTTTAGTAATGTTTAAATTACATGCTTGTTTGTTGAGGAAAGTAAAAACGTTTTCTTTTTCAAAATTGATATATTATAAACAAGATCAATTAAGGACAATGGGTTTAAGTTCTAATTAGGTACAAAGGTTTGTAAATAGATTATACTTAATTTGGCCCGCATTTTAAAGCAGAGATATAAAATGAATGTAAATATCAAAGTTGTTTTGATTTTATTTATCAAAATTTATTGTTAAAAAGTATACAAAAAATATATGGCTTGGTCTATTATTGATTTTAAACACTTTGTTGTTTCTTTATACTTTGATAAAATCTATATTTAAAGCAATATTCATGCGAGTTCAAACTTATCTTTAATGAATTGAATAACTTGATCCCTATCTGATAAGACGTTGAAAGCTTTTCTTTCTTGTTTGTTAAAGACGGTCTCGGTCATGTGAACGAGATGCCGGTGAAATAGGGTAAAATGAGTTTCCAGCTCTTCGTTAATTTCTAACCACCTTTGAATTACACTTGGTTGAGTAATAGGATGACCAGCGTAAAGTCCAGGATTCCGAAGAATTTCTCTAGCGCTCATTACACCTTTGACTCCGGTATATTCTTGGACTTCTGCTGCTTTTTCTAAACTATCAATATCACCTATGTAATGAAAATAGAAAAGGGATTTTAAGTCGCTTTGCTTTATGTCATTACTCAAAATATTTAAATTAATAAAATTTTATGTAATTTGATAAATTATCGAAGTTTGAGTTACCATTCGCTATCACAGGAATTTTAACAGCATCCACGATTGCTCTTATTGTGTCTAAATTTACAGGTTCATTCCGTTCTTTAATTGTTCTTCCATGCACAGCAATGAATGAAATTCCAGCAGATTCTAAATGTCGTACCATATCAATCGTTTTCTTGAGATCCTTAAATATTCGGACTTTACAAGAAACTGAAAAATCTTCCGAAGGTATTCGAGCTCTTGTCATTCGTAAAATATCGGCAACATGTTCCGGATTTTGAAGCATGCATGCTCCAATATTGTCTTTGATCGCCCAAGATTGCGGGCATCCACAGTTTAGATCCACTCCATTACAATATCTATTATTTCAAAGAGAGAAAACCGATTGTACCTTTGAATATAACTTATGCACAAAATAGAAGATCGATTAACAAATTAGAAAGAAATGTTTAAATATGATCATTACTCGTATACAATCTCTGTAGCTTGTGCAAAATATTCTGGTGTATTAGCAGCAAATTGAACAATTAGAGGCTCGTCATCTAAATGAATTAAAAATCCATATTTTAAAGAATAGGAATAAATTCGAGTCTATTTACAAATCTACAATACTAAATTCTAACGAAAGTTAACTTATAAGAAAAGTAAACCTGATGATGTTGAAAATTCAGCCAATCGACATTTTTCTGATTTAACAAATGACTCCGAAATGATCATAGGTGTATAAGTAAGATCACAGTTAAATTCTTTAACAAGAAGCCGGAACGGTAATCTAGAATGCATTTTAGAATAAAATAATTGTCAATCTATATAAAACAAATATTTTTTAACTTAAATTAATAAGCCATAAGTACCTCGAGTATCTGACCATCGGAGCACAAATTTTAACAAGACTCTTTTCTTCAAAAAGCTCCATCTTTCGATAATTTTCCTTTAAACTTTAATTTAAAAAATCTTAATTGTAATTACCTGTCCAAGTAATTAAATTAAATTGTAAATGATTATTTGATTATTCTCTAAAAAATACAATTTTATTAAATCCGTGTTCTCGTCAATTTAAAAGTCACGTAATACGCCTCGCAAAATTAAAGCATTTTATTCACCAATGTCTCAACTAGCCCAAATTCCCCCCTTTAAGCAAGGTATTATAACTTTACAACACAACTGACATTCAGCACAGCATATTCTAATTTAATAATATATAGCATACATATATAATTTTAATTGGTTTTAAATGAGTTGTATGAAACATTATGACTGATAATTTGATGTTTGTTATATTAATAATCATGCTAAATGATCAAGAAAATTATAACTCAAGTAAAACTACTGTTTTTATTTTGTAAGAAATAAAACATAATTTATAATTAAAGCACTTGACTTTTAGCAATAAATGCTTATCGGCAGAAGATAATTTATTAAAGGGTCTTATTATTTGTAGATAGTATAAAAAGTTTCCCTAAATAAACATATCATCTTAATAATTTCTTAATTAATTTCTCATTTCTTCTTTATAGTTCTTAGAACTTTTAATGTTTAGTTTAATGAGAAAAAGGCAAATACATATTTATAATTCGAGATATAAACAGAATTCATTAAGTAATGAAAATCATATCATAAACGAAGTATTATATACCTAATCAATAATCAAGATCAAGACATTGAAGATTGATGCTGTAAACTATGAGATGAACTTGAAGTACTGAGACGAAGTGGATTCGAAACTCTAAAGATATTAGGTAGCATTGCTGAAAGACCATTAAATACTTCATCAGAGACATCCTATTAGAAAAATAAGAATTTACAAGTTTAATTAATTAAAAAATTGTATAAAAGATTTTATTATTCAAATTATTTTAAAAGTCCGGATCTTACCTTAGGGGCGATAAATTGAAGATTTTTCATTTCAGCTCCTCCCCATGAAGCCATCTCAATCATAAATCCTTTGACACATTTGTAAACCAACTCAGCTCTTCGGTTGCACCATTGAACTGTCATTATCTAAACAAAATTATTTATTAATTTTATAACAATTAAAATAATTAAATTCGTGCGTTGAAAAATAAGTAATAAAATAAATATATAATTGATGAGATAATAGTTTATTGTATCTCACATCTCGATCCGTAAGTTCATTGCACAAAAGAGCTGGAATTGTTATAGTGGTTATATCATTGAGACAAGCTGTTTTGAGAATGTTTCTTAGCCCAAGAATCACAGGATCTCTTGAATTGATTTCAACTGTAGAGCAAGGTTTTACTAATTATTTTTAAATCAAATAAAAGGAATTCTGACATTAATTTAAACATAAGCTGACCAATTTACCTTTAGCCTTATTAAGTTGCTGATGATTTGCAACTAAATGAAAAATGACTTGAGCTCCATTTAAGTTCGAGTGTTTTGTGACGAAAAAATCTCCGGGTTTTAAGCTTTCTGGAGCAGATTCAATTTGTTTTTCAAATGTGTCGAAATGAAATTCTGTTGTTTGTTGGCAAAGTTCGGAAACGTCTGCGTAAATGAAGATAAACCTTTAAATTAGTTAAAGAAACTCTAATGTAATTTATTAAAAACCTTTTAAAATCCCGTTGTAGATAGAGGTGTTTTGTTCGTTAATTATAACTAATCCAGATAGATCATTTGAATAGAGGGATATAGCAGTTTGGAGCCTCTGGGGACTAACTTGACTTGAACTATAAGACATGATTCATTATAATTAAATCCTAAAAAATTAGTCAAGTATTTTATGTTTTGAGTAAAATGAAACTTACTTTTGACTTCGAAAACGCAGGAAATCAATTGAATGAGATGCAAAAAGTCTAATATTGTACATTTGTTTCATCTGTGATCCCAAGTGGATTGTAAAGCTTTCTTGAAGCTTGGGCTCCCCAGAATTGTCACTACTTTCTTCATCGCCATAACTTATCATTAGGGTCTCGTCGAATCGAACAGTGTATTTCTTCTTAAGGCCTTTCTCTTTGGTTTCTTCTGCTTCAATGTAATAATCTTCGTAATTTCGTACAACCCAATTTCGATAATCTCTTTTCTGTTTGCAATTCTCATTTTCAATGAGACTTTGCCACCGTGTTCTGACCATATGAGCAGCATCGAAGTGCAATGTTGCAAGTCGATTAACATCAGTTGTATTATTGTTCAAACTTAAGGCTGAAATCGCATTGGACATTTCTAAATTCTGCCTATAAATTAGTAAAAATTATTAGCATGAATTTCATTTTTACAAAATATCATATTTTTAAAAAGTAATGTTTATAAAGTTCGTCAGAAATATTTGAATCATAGTAAATAAATTTTTAAATTCACTTTTCATTTAATTTTAGTATTTCTTCGTTCTTAAGTCTATGCATTTCTTTAATAGCAGAATTTAATGCACTTTCTTTTCTTAGCAAAGTTCCAACCATTGGTGAATGAACAAGAGAATGATACGCCTCGGCAAATACTTCATCGTCTCCAACTTCCTCGGGTGGGTTATATTGAAGTGTTTCCTAAAAGAGCAAGAGAATCAACATTACACATGACATGATCCTCTAGCACACCACCCTGCTTACTTAAGTACACTCCACAATGATGATTTAAACAATTGCGATTTTAAACAGATAATTAAACTTCTTCTGAACTTCTTTATATTTACCTGACAAAATGCCTGTTCCCATTCTTTTAGAATGAATTCTTTATTCTTTTCTTGCGTTTGAGTAAGTCTAACTGTATATTCAAAATTTTCTTTTCTCACGAACTCTTTTAAATTAGATTGGATTTCTGAAATATAAGGAAAAGTTATTTAGAATTGACATTTTTATTTGCTTAATCGTTATGTATATAAGTATGAGAGCTAATTAAATATTTGTATGCTAAAGTACATACCGTTTTCAAAAAATATTGGTAAATCAAACGAAGAAATAATAAGCTGAGTGAAATCGGCAATTTTTCGAACATCATACGGCAATTTAATTGGCACTTCTATTTTAAAAGTAGTCGACTTTATCTTCAGATCTAATTTGAACAGAGATTCGCTAATTTCCTTTTCTGGATTAGATTCCATAATTTTAATGTATTTAATTATAATAAAATGTACTAAAATCTAAACCAGTCAAGTAGTCGTCGGATTGTCAATTGACTGGGAAGCTAGAACTAAAAGAGGGAGTTTTTCTTATTTGACAATTTGCACAGCCGTAAAACTAGAAAGAGCCAACTCGATACACGAACTCATCTCTTCCTGTCTATTCCATTGAATTCACATGTGGGTATCTTTTAATTTACTTTATCAATTCTAGTCGGCTAAAAATGAATTAAATCTTCTTGAAGAGAACGAAGGTAAAACATTTCATTATGCAGAATTTAATTACATTTTAATCATTTCATTTCTATTCTTACTTTTTGTGTAGAATCTTTAATAAATTCAACAATTTAAAGCCGCTCGTATTATTACATTATTTGAGAAAAACAAGATTTAACTATCATAGATGTCGCGAAGTTTTCAGTAACAACCTTCATCAAAGCGTACGTTTTTAAGATCAACAACGTTTTCTCATGATCAAAATGATGTGATCTTGGGACTAACATCTCATTTTGATTTGGGCAGAAATGATAATGAAGTTTAACTTGTCATAATTAATTATTGTTTTGTAGATGAGATTTTTAAGGATTTATTTTTTATTAGAGTTAATTTCATAGCGTCTTGTAGGTGGGATCTGGGATCTCACTAATAGTAAATATCATTAATGCAAACCATTCACCTGCATTAAAAATGTAAATGTTTAAGGTTAAAAATTTTTTTCAGGAATCATGGGGTTCTTTGATAATAAACAAGAGAAAATCAAGGAAGGCGACCTCGTGATGCTCTTCGTCTCCATTAATAATATTTACCCGATTCGGGTGGTTGGGAAGACACTGAACAATCGCGGGCAACTGATCGAGAACAAGTTCCAGACCATGTACGGGGCTCTGCGTCTTATGGACTTGGTCGGGAAAGAGTACGGGAGCAAGATCCACTTGCCGGCCGGATGGGCCCATATATTATTCCCTTCTTGTGAGCTATGGACGAAGACACTCCCTCACCGGACCCAGATCATCTACACGGCTGATATCAGCCTCATCATCTTTGGGATGGACCTCGCCCCGGGTTCCATCGTTATCGAAGCAGGTGAGTCGCGGCTTTATAAATATCCTCCCTCTCCGAACAATATCCTCGCTCTCATTCCTCTCTTTGATCACTTGCGATAAGTAGATTATAATGGATGATCGACGAACTCTTCTCCATCCCCTAGTTCTCTTGATAGTAAATTATGGAGATGCCCCTCGCACGCTCTCATTTCCCCATATCTCCCTCCTATTCTCCCTGGAGTTCTCATAACTCAAATTCCTTTCTTCACATTTTTCTCACCTCATTTACATACTTAAATATCAAGTAATGTGTTTTATGAGTCCAACATCTCGACCAACAAGTGGAACTAATTTTGTGCAAAAAAGTATTTGTTTTCCACTTTATACAACTTGAATCATTCTGTTAAATGAAGTGGCTTATAAATTAGTGATAGATAGTTGCATGTTTTAATTAGGCTTTATGATTTTATTTAAGAATGTGCTGTAGGGGTTTTTACCTCTTCATTAAGTTTATTGTAAGAGTAGATCTACCATTACGGCGTTGATAAATGTACAGTTTCGAGTTTCTTTTGTATTGAAAGGAGGTTGGAATTGGTGAATTGGATTCAAAGGACGTGAAAAGGCTTGGAATAATGAGAGTTTTCTCACTTGAATTTACAGGGACAGGAAGCGGTTCATTGTCCCATGGTTTGATCAGGACAGTCTACCCCACTGGACATCTCTACACCTTTGATTTCCATGAGAAAAGAGCCGAAGCGGCTCGTAAAGAATTTCAGGTGATTGTATCTTCATCTCTATCTTCCCAATTTTCAATAAATTACACGCCGCATAAGATCCGAGGTCGAAGAAATGCCAACTTTCTACCATTGCGAATTAGAATTGAAGACGTCTATAGGCTCCGGACTTGTAGACCCTTGACAAGTCACTCTATATTCAAATTTTTGGTTTTTAGGAGCATGGGCTGAGCGAATGGGTCACCGTGACCCACCGTGATGTGATAGCTGATGGGTTTGGAGTCGAGAGGCTGGCGGATGGAGTTTTCTTGGATCTTCCTGTTCCTTGGGAAGCCGTCCCTTTTGTCCTCTTCTCTCTCAAACTAGGTATGTTTATGGCTTCTCACAATTCATCATGAGGGGCTGGGTTCATAAAACAACTCTCTCCTTAAGGAGGTCTATGGGAGAATTAATTGCTCTCATCGGTATTAAAATGCGGAGTACTTGTTTTCCTCAATGAATTAACCTCTTGGTAATCGTCGAGTGAGGAGGTAATTGAGACCTCAGGAATCACATGTACACTCCTCATTTTCGAGAAATTCTGAAGGTTGGGAATGAGTGCCGACGAGGTGATGGATTCCTGAGCAGCTAACAAGGGAACCCGGTCGGACGAGGAGCGAGATTTTCAATTGAGAAAAGCACATGGGATGGAAGGAAAATATTAAGGGAGCGAGCGACGGAATACTAATGCTCGACTCGACGGAAATTGCTTCAGATGCGTTAAGTTCTATGGTGCTTTCATATCTTATGAATCGTTTTGAGGAAGTTCAAGACGAGCTTCATCATTTTTCACGCGAGAATATAAAAGGCAGACGTCTGGGGTGAGTAATCCATGGAGGAATCAGTGGCGGATTATTAAGGAAAGATCCGACCAATCTCGCCCTACTCTTATACACAAAACGATCATTTCCACCCGAGTCCTTTGAGAGATGAGTCTGGAGGGAAGTAAAAACGAGTGATGATGGCATCTCCCATCACCATTCATTAGTAAATAATTTGACTATCCAAATTACCGTCATTTTCCACGTGAAAAAACCCAAGATTCGTCCGTCACTTGCTTTGGTGTTGTTGATGACTTTGAAGGATCTTTTACTCAAACGGAGTTTTTGCCTGATTCTTCCCCTCATCCTCGACATGAGAGGCTCATTCGCCCTCAGTCAGAGGGATATAAATGCGAAACATCTTGATGAGCCAACGAAGGCTGAAAAGGACTTGCTTGAGCCAACAGCCATTCCTCTGTGCTTATTTAGTTTCAAACTCGCTTCACCCCACCGTTGACCTCGGATTTAAAGACATATCATTGACACAAAATGACGATGGGAAAAAAATTTCATAGGCCATCTCTCTCTCTCTCTCAACTCTCGGGAATCCTCATTACGACCGACATCGAAGAATTACTCTTTTCAATTCCATAAGCTCAAATCCTTAGATTATCTAGCCAAGAGCCCTCGACGTCTCCGCTTTCAATCCGCTTGAGTGGAAAATATTATATGTATATTACCCCTTCAGATTGCCCAATCTCACGTCTTCTTATTCTCAATCGGCATAATTCATATTTTCCAATTTGAAACTAAATAATGATTTCTCATTTTATTCCCAATCGCTTTTGTTTATCTAGCGCTTCAAATACTCTGGTCAAAAGGAACGAGAATGATAAAGTTATTATTGCTAATAACAGATCAATTTTCATTTTTCCTTAATCAATGCTCGGGCTTCGTCATGAATTGCATTTCCTGGTGGCTTTATGGACTAATTTTCTTTCTAAATATTTTACATTTAAGCATCTCTGCATATTCTAATACTCCAAGTTTGGTTTTTAAAATCACGAGAGTGCTTAATCAGGAATGCATTAATAGCAACTAGATATGCCAGTTATCTTGAGACATTAATCACTATGTTCGAGTGCAAAAATTAGAGCAAGACATAAGTCATAGTCATTGATCGTGATATAGCCTTGTATAGTTAGAGAAAGGGGCTGGTTTGACTTCAAGTTCTATCGCTAGTTAGTGGAGAATTACTTGGTTAACTAGCGATGAAGGAACTTGTGGCGAATTTCCTAGTGGAGCAGCCGTGTAGAATGGGAGTATAAGACTCAGGCGTGCGTATCGATCATCAAGGGAAATTCATAAAGAAAAAAGCTGGAAAAACACCCATATCATTTTCCAGATTAAAATCAACCCCTTAAATCATGCTATTAAGAATGGGGGCTGAGCCCAGTAAGGTTCCTCCGTATGGGTGATTACTCCTCAATAAAGTTAAGGAGAGATTTTGGAAATGCGCCTTGGGAGGAGACTTATGAAATTCTCTCATATTAACAACTTGTGGAACAGGATAAAAATTCCCTGTTCTCGTCGAGACGTCGACATTTGAGAGTTGGTTCGCTCGTCTCTAAAGACCAACTCCGCGTCTCGTAATTGTAATTATACACATAATACTTTCTCATCCTTCATCTCTCCACCAAGTACGAACGAAGTCAGCGGAATCAATGATACTCGCTCATCCCGTATGAATCTCTCCAACGAGATGTATAATGTAATTCCTCTATAATTTCCTCGGACTCCAAATCAGATCATGCTCATTCCTTTTGAACGAATTGACTCGCCTTCTTTCCCATTCTGTGCTCTATCGGCAAAATCTGTCTGACGTGAGGCATAGAGAACGAGGAGGAAAAAAATTTCTTTCCTCTTCGCGCATTGCAATGCGAGACTCCTTGTCAGTTCAATAATAAATAATGAAGGAGGGACGTCGAAAAAGTTGTTATACTGTTGACTCTCATTGAGTGAAATTCTCGGGTCGATTATGGACGTGAGGTAGACATTTAGGGCCATGGAGTCCTCTTTAGTAGTGCCATTATTATGATGAGGATTTGGAATTGTTTGTGCTGGGATTCGGCGAGAGTTCCGAGAGGACGTATCATGAGATCATCGATTGACCTGACAAGGAGCCTATGAGATCTTGTACAATGGAATATATGAGCCGCCGTCGGAGTCAACTCGTTATGGGAATGGGAGGCTTTATGGAGATGTGGAGAAAGGTAAAAAGGGGAAAGGGGAACCGGTCGGTGGGTCGGTCAACTCACACACACCAGCGAAGGCTCCTTTGTGGGATTTGGGCCGCTGTGGAGCGAGAGGAACCACCGAAGAAGATTTTTAGTATTTTATAGTCAACTTGCGTCTCGTTCCACTCAACTTTTGACAGGTGGACGGCGAAGAGCATTGCGCGTTCCCTCAATGAATTTCAAATTGGGAACTCGGCTGGTCTTCTGCTGTAAAGGAAAAACTCACAGTGGTGAATTTGTGAGCAAAGGAGCGGAGGCTTCTTATTACAACTCGAGTTACATTAGAATGAGTTGCTTGATTTGGCGATAAAAGAGGCGTTAAAATGAAGAAATTATCGTTCATTGTTGTAAAGAACCATTTTCTTATATGTATGGTTTTTTCTCAGGCTGCTTGGTCTCTCGTCCTTCTCCCCACTCCTGTGTGTGTCCCTTTTGTTCTGTCTGGTGGTTCTCCAAACTTTTGCCTAAATGGTCTTCGGCTTTTAATGTTGGAGGTCTAATGGAAAGAATGGTGGTTAAATACGTTGTAGAACTCAAGGGAGGTTAATGGGCTGGTCTTGATGAGATCTCGGATTTTCGCCCTTATTTATACCCATTTCTTTCCTCTCCGCAATGCCTTTTCACACATCTATAAAGAATTCTCTTTTCAGTTCCCACCGCTCTCGAGAAGAGGCATTCTTCTCCCTGGACCACTTATCTTTTTACGTAACGAAGCCAGGAGCCTTCCTAATTACTCCCGTCTGGCCCGTCGTCGGCCGCTTTTAATTCCCCTTAATTCAATTCTCCTTTATTGTGATGGCGGATCAGGGGATTGAGTCTTGTGAAAGAGAGCAAATTGGTAATTATTATATGGCCACCCCCTTGGAGCCCTTTGTGATACCATCACCTCTCGTGTGGCCTTATTTCCCAAATGAGGAATGATGGATCGCAGGGAGAGCATTTCTGTGTGTGGCTCACTTAATAAAAGAGATTTAAAGTGTAAAAATAGGGACATTAAGGAGGAAGAGCGCAAAGACCTTTAGGGCCATCGCCGTGAGGAGATTCAGAGCACGTGCCGTGAGTGAAACGCCTTCCGTAAAAACAAAAAGGTGTGGGATATGGAGAATAAAAAAAACATTTGTACGGCGGGGCTGGGCCCAAGGGCCAAAACCAGATTTACAGAAGAAAAGAGGGATTTCACGAGAAAAAACCCTTCATGGTAATAATATACATGGAGAGGCGGATATGGGAACGTGGATGGCTATATCTTCTCAGAGACTTTAAATCAACCTTCCCTCGGCTTATCAACTTCCCATAAGCTTCTCCTCTTCTGCTTGGAGATGAAAAAATCTCGAATGATTGTAATCATTCGTCGCGTTCTTAAATGCTTATTATTCTTAAGGAGACCTACTCTTAACTCTTAAAATTATGAGATGGGTGTTCGGGTTTTTTTTCATTCTCTCTCTGACTGAGTGTGATGGCGTATGGGGATGATGAATGCCCGTCCGTTGGAGCTTTTCGAACATTACTGGTGTTGGGAGTCGAGCTTATTACACTCTGCGTATCACTATACTTAAGCCCAATGTGCGAAATCCGAGTGAATCAACATGAAAAGGTGTAGTCTGTGGCTATCTCGACTACTATCGAGGTGATTAGGGGTGAGGTACTATCTGTTTTCTCCTCCTCTCTCGATCTGCAATTTGGGGTGGCAAAAGGGCTTATGATATACTGGTAGGAGAAGAGAGGTGAGGAGGCGCTCCTTTTGCCTTATTCCTCCTCTTCTAATGTGCGAATCGACGATAAAGTAGAACAATGAGGGAATTCTTCATTCCGCCTCCGTTGCGTGTCTACGACCAACTTCTCCAAACTTACAAATTGCCCTCCGCGTGCTTCATTTGTTTTAACCTTTTTTACCATATTTTTGTGGATCCAGGTGGGAAGCTGTGCACATTCTCCCCATGCATTGAGCAAGTTCAGAAGACCGTGGAAGTGCTAAAGAAAAGCGAGGCTTTTTTCAGCATTAGGACAATTGAGCTCGTCCAGCGACCGTTGTCGCTCCAGTCCAGAACCCTCCTCTCGCTCAACTTCACTCAGGAGAAGGACGAAGGCACGAAGATGGCTCCCATCAAGAAAGACTCATGCAAATTTCGAACTTTGGCCCCTCCGATGCAAATGCAAGGCCACTCCGGCTATTTAACCTTTGCAACATTAGTAACCCGCCAGCCACGAAGCTCATCAATATCAGCTACTCAGGCTCCTGCTTCATCAACGTGATGATGTTCATGGTGATGGAATAAAGGACTCCTCCTTTTCAACACTTTTAAGAATAAATCTTTGTTTTCTTTATTCAATCTAGGTACCTGTCTTTCCATTTTTTCCTATTTACAAAAAACAATTTGGCATTCAGTTAGAATCAATAATTATAAATTTAAAATCAAAATTAAATAAATTTCTCATACGAACGTGTGCTCACACTCTCTTTCGGCCATACATTGGATGAAATGTATTTTATTATTATTAGGCTAGGCAAATATCATATAACAAGATTTTTACATTTAAGATTTACATCTACGACGATGTTTTCACGTATAAAACATGTTTTTAATAAATGTAATATGTACACTGATTATACAGGAGAATACCCACACGGTACTTAATTAGCTCGTATTTCTCACTGCCCTTTCCATCCTTCTGATTCAAAGGGTGAATGAGAAATAGAGACACACACTAACATAAAAAACAACTTACATTTCTAATACAATTTTTATTACCCTAATCATAATATTAATAGAAGGACATTTACAGATTTGAAATCTTAACTACCACAAGGATTTATCGTTGAAACTCGTTTTTCAATGTTCGGGTGATAGCTGGATTGTCTATGAAGCCTCGTCTATTACCTAATCTCACACAGGCATACCATAAAGTGCATTACATTCCTGTAGTGTGGTCGACTCCACATCATAAGATAACTCTTCAAGTGCTTATTAAAAGTCCCTTTTCCAGGAGATTCACACTGCCATAACTTAGAACTTCCACATAAAACTTACTCTTATTAACTGTAATAAATTGAATATGAAATCTTTGTAGGTATAAAGCTTGTTCTCTTCCCATTCTAGTCTAGATTCGCTCATTTACATCCAAATAACAATATAAATTATTATGCTAATTCCTCTGCTCTCATCCCATATAACATGTTTGCCAGTTTCTTACTACAAATTGGTATCTTTAATTTATTCATTAGAAAATAGGATTGATCGATCTTTCTCCTAATCCTTACTAAATAATATACGTTTAATAAAGTATAATAATATACAAGTACTCTTATTAAACTTATTCTAATAAGTTGGACAAGAAATAGATTGCACTGTTTGGGACGGAGGCTTTTATACTACTATATCTAATACGTTATATCTTCCATCATCACTCGGCTCAACTTGGAGAGTCATTTTGAATACATTATGAAAATCATTTGATCCTACACATTTTACACTTCTCCCACAAACTCTGTAGAATGGAACTCATTTTTTCTCATTTATTTCTTGCCAATTCAGATGAGCAAACATTCTCGAAAGACACTCTCAATTCTCTGTACGCAAAACCTACTTCAAGACTGATTTGTTTCTTTGAATAATACTTATTTAAATAATTGTACAGTTAAAATTAAAGTTTTACCTTATAGCTCGAGAGAGAGAATTCTAAATCCTTAGACATACCTACTCCTAGGCATTATTCCAACATGAATGAATGTTTTGATGATTCTTCTATTAAGTAGTATTTAAAGTAGTAGTTGTAGTAGGAAAAGTATTTTGTTGGTGAGCATTAAAAAAATACTCATATTTAAGCTGTGAGGATGAATGAGCAATATTGAATTGATAATCAGCAGACTGAGGACGGAGATGTGCAAACCACTTCAAAATGTCAATAGCTCACAAGAGGGATGTTCAATGAGGCAAATGTGTGCGAAGAGAGAGGATATGTTGATGAGATTATGGGACGGATCTTTGAATGGACCAAGCTAAAGTGACATGTTTAGTTTATAGTTTTTACCTTAAGGGTGTAAATATTGGCTCTTTAGTGTAGTCTAATAACCCCTCAGCGCTCCTCGGACTTGTTTTCTTTATTACTTTTTAAATATGACAGCCTTTGGGTTTGGCTCACTCAATGTATTTTAATGATGGTTAATTTGAGGTTTTATTTGGGAGGGACGGGACGGTTGGGGAAGGCATTCAACTGTAATATGTACAAATAAAGTCATAACTATTTAAATATTCAATGAATTTGCCTCAATATCCAATAAACTATGAAGAGGATTAGAAAATTAGGGCGAGATGAGTGGGAATGGAGAAGTTAAAAAGGTTCTTATTTAAATATATTTACTCGTGGTTTATGGGAACGCGAGGGGAATTCAAGTCAAGGTGATGTATAAAGTTGAGAGTCTTCATATAGGAGGATATACTTATTATCTCTTAAATAATATATTACGTATATTCTCCGTATTATTCATAAGAGGAAGATGAGTTGAATAACAAGAATGAGGTAATAATTTTTAAAATTGATTGAGCCCTTGTTGAACATTACTATCTTGTGTATTGGAAGGTAGACTCAATGAAATGGATGGGAAAAGGGGTGTGATGGAAAAGAAATGGAGTTTTATAACAGCGTTAGGATTGTGTACGAGTCGGCTCTTGAGAAAACTTGGATTGGTCAATCCATAACTCAAAGATCATCATTCAAAGATCGTCACTCTCTTCGTGGGTCCCCCGTCTTGTTCCTTTAGCTCGGCCCGCTGTCAAGTTGGATGGGGATCGATTCACTCTCAGTCCGGCTCGGCTCATCGGGGAAGAAGACAGTCGCATCATAAAGTTTCCCACTTTATAGGTCTGTTTTCGTCATTTTCTGTAAAAGAGAAGGGAAGAGAGTGAGTGAAGTTGTAACTGTTGAGAGAATCCTCTGCTCCCAAGCTGTTTTGTCTCCCCGGACGACTCTCGATGTCCTAACCCAGAGCTTAATGTCCACAACTCATTTTTATGCCTTGTAAGAGGTGATTGAGGTGAAGGGGTGATGCTGGAGCTGAGACACATCAACCTTTGGGAATCTAGACTGCCATCGCTGGGAACCCAACAATTATGATGTGCCATGTCCAAAGCGACCGAGGACGAAGCTCCTCGCGAGGTCGGAGAGCCGATGAAATCTTCAATCGATCCCTCAATGGGACGGAGGAAGGCGGAGGAGAGAAAAAACTCATTTTGAATGCAGAAAGTGTTGGTGCGGCCAAAGTTCCAGATCAGATTAGAGGAGGATATGGAAAGATGAGCAGAGTTATGACTTTGGCTCTCCATAATGTATGCAATAAAATTCCGGTAAAGCACCCCACAAAAACGCCTGTAAAATGAATCGTTGAACGAGCAATATGTCATGGGGTTGTCTGAGGAGTTGTTCTGGTGGGGCGAATTATTTATCATCAGATTGGCTCAAGAAGGCGAGGTGCCGTGGCCGGGGATGATATTAGAGATAATTAATCTCGGCTCGGGTGCCGGCCTTCTCTGGGAAGTCTGAGGAGGAGGTGTATGGCCATGAGAGCAAGTTAATGTCTCCTACTTGCCCCTCCGCCGATCGGAAGATGAAGTAGGACAGAGGGAGGATGAGAATAGATAATGTAAATTTTGGG
Source organism: Neelides sp. FZ-2019 (assembly GCA_009869795.1). Lineage (NCBI taxonomy): Eukaryota > Metazoa > Arthropoda > Collembola > Neelipleona > Neelidae > Neelides > Neelides sp. FZ-2019. The sequence goes on from VJMY01000294.1 coordinate 46,360, forward strand.
AGAGGGAGGAGACCTCCGCATCATTTGGTGAAGACCGAAAATTGAGGAATGTAGACCGTGGGAAAGGAGCTATTACACCTTACTCTTTTTTCTTGAGACGGAAAAAATCGGGTTTCGCCCCCTTTTGCGCTCATAAATAATAATCGGCTATCTTGTTCTGTTGGGTCTCTTGTGGGCCTCTCAGCCGAGCCAGTCTCTTGCGTCCAAAATCAAGTCCGGCCTCTGAGCATTAGTCTACACACCCTGACAGAGGAGAGAATAAAGAGACTCACCTCACCTCCTCCCTCATCATCATCATCATCTCGCTGACTCTCCGGCTCGCTCGCTTCCAAAAACAAAAACTCGTATTTTCCTATCACATTCCTCTGACCCGGCTGTATCATCTCTATCTCCTCGGCTCCGTGAACTATCCGCCTCGGCCCCCCATTCAACATGCATAATTAGTAAGGCAAACACTCGTCCTCGTCGATGAGCATTCGCAACTGGGAGAGAGGAACATCCTCCTGATTGGCCCGTGGAATGCAGTCCCTACACACAGTACGAGGGTTCGGACGGACGAACAGGTGATTTACTCGAATTGGGAATGCTGGCTCATCTGGCTCAGTTTTTCCTTCCTTCCCTCGCACCTCAAAGAAAAGTTAATAGGGCGAGATGAATTGGTTTCTTCCATGCTGTCTTAATGAAAATCAAGTTTTTCATTTCCATTTCTTTGCAAATCAGTAGAGCACGGTGGTGGATCGCCCTCCTCGTTTACTCCGCCGAGTTCATAGAGCACACAGGCATTTAAGGAGGTTTTTCCTCATCTCATGCCGATCACATTCTCTCTTTCTCATTACATTTCGATCGGGCCGGCTTTTGGGCAGCCAGCCCTGCATGAGTCCAATCCCAAGAGACCGACCAGGTCCCTCCTAACTAAACAACCCTTCAGTAGAGAAGAATGGGAAAAACAGTGTACACACATGGGAAAGGCGCCCTACCAAACCACCAAGCGTGTGGTGGAGAGAACAAGGTGCAGCTCCGCATAATAAACTTCAATTCATTAACCTGTAATGAGCAAAATGCTTACCCCCTTGATCCGACTCTGGAGTTGGAGGCAGACGGTTCTCCTTGTTGGGGCTCCCGGACTCGACCACGAGCATGCCGTGGTGGTGGGCGACCCCGGTCCCCATCACCCCGCTCATCCCCATGCCTGGGGTGCAGAAGTGGAGGTAGGGCTGGTAGGTCGGGACGCAGTGGATAAGGTCAGTCCCTGCCATCACGCCGTCTCCCTCACGTTCGCCCCCGTAGAACTGCTGAAGATCCGGAACTCGCTGCGTTTGCCCTTCCCAAATAGGACTCGGAGTCAAAGGGCAAGCCATTGGGTCTTCTTTGACTCCCGCCGCCTGCTCCTCCACGTCGCCAAGCATCTTGTACAAGGCCCGGCTCCGCACGCCGTGGAATGTGTAAGGGCTCATGGTGGCCAGAGACTCGTGGCCTCCGCCGCCCCCGCCGCCGCTCAAATTCCCCGTCCCTCCGATGCCATGGGAAATGAGAAACCCCGGCCGGCTTGCCATCCCACTCGATGAACTCTGAGGCGGTTCATTGAGAAGCTCAGGATTCTTTTTAAGCCTTTTTCTCCCAGGCCCCCCAGAATTCCCGCTCACGGCACCGCCTCCGACGCCCAGGATGACATTGCTACTGGTGCTCTGACTCGGGCTGAGGGTACTCGAGTTGATTGAGGTCCGCGAGTGATGAGAACCCTGTTGGTGTTGATTGTGAGTCTGTTGGTGATGTTGATGGGACGTGTGGGATAGGAGAGCCCAGTTCTGAGGGGAAGCCACTGTGCTGGTGCTCGACGACGGAGAACTGTCCGAGTGTCTTTGGCTCGGATATCCATGTCCATGAGGAGGATGATGATGATGTGGCCAATACGACGTCGGGTTCGCGTAGCTCCCAGGGCCCATGGGGAACTCGAAAACGGAGGATGTACCGAGACTAAAGTCGAGAGGGGACTCTTTTCCGCCGAGCTCGAAGGAGTGGTGGAAATGATGGCCGGCGGTGTAGCCGCCGTTGTGTGGGGAATGGAGCGGTGTGGCCATGGCAGGATATCCCCCATCAGGGGAGATTTGATGGTGCGGAGCGTGTGTGTGGTGGAGGTGATGCGGGTGGCCCTGATGAGTCCCGTAGTTCATTATTTGTGGGTTTGGAAAGTAGGCAGCAGCGGCTAGACGGGCTGCTGCGGCCGTGGCTGTGGGAGATCCGCTCGTTCCGCTCGTCTCGGGGTACGCGAGCCCGTATTGGAGTTTCGTCTGAACCGTGTAGTAGTGGTAGAGCCAGGAATTGGCCCTCATCACATTCGCCTCTCGCTCACTGGAACAAAAATAATTCATCAAATCCATCATTCTCCTTTTCATACATGTTGAGAGCCAAGCCGGTGCGCCCTGTGAGGATAAAAAGATCGCCCGAAAGAGTGAGGAAAGGGTTTCTCAAAGCTAATGAAATATTATTGCCGCCTTTTAATAGAAAGGGCAAAAAATGGGGTGGAAGGCAAATAAACGCTCAATCCACCTGTAGCTCACACACATGAGATTGAACACCCACTATAGGGGATATCTATGGATATCTGTTCTCGATGATATGAGGGATCCCGAAAAGGAGTCGTCTGCTATTCACAAGGAGATGGGATAAGAATAGGGTCCATTAGGGAGCTTGGCTCCTGGTTACAGCTTTTCAAACCTGGGAAATCATTCTGATGTGTGTGACCGAGAGGATTGGAAGGGAGGATTTACTCTCAGGAGAATGAGTAAAGAGTTTAAATGGGTGTTTGTTTGAGTTTGGGTGTTGGTGGAGGCTGATGGCCATCCTGTGACAGAGGATCTGTCACTGACTGAGAGAACAGAATATTAAAGAGTATCCAAATTTCCAAAGGAAGAGATTTTGATATCAAACAGGGTTTTTTGTCCACTTTCAATAGACTTCTCGTTAAGTTCCAGTAGGGGGTCGACTTTTTTCAAACACTCCAATTGAATGAGACAAAAAGTATAAGGACTTTTTTCCGAGGCAGGGATTTTCTGCCAATGAATAAAGGATGAAACGGCAGAAAATGAGAATCCCTACACACAGGATCACACAAGTAGTTTTCTCTCCACTCTCCCACTAATTCCATTCTCCCAGGTAAATAGTGGAGAATATATCCCTAAGCCTCCTGAGCCCCTCCGAGGCCCCAGAGTATCCGCACTCCAATTTATTCCTCATCATCCATCTCATTTGTACACGGAGGGCTCCACATTCTCTCGCCAGGAAAATAAAATGCAATTCACATTCAATTCCACCAAAAATCGACAATGCGAAGAGAGTCAAAGCTCCTCATCCATTCCACCGAGGACATCCCTGTGGAAGCAGATGAGGTCCTCGAGACCAGCCTGCTGCATACCTACGCCTCCTTCACACCAACAAACTCTCTCGGCTTATTTTCACTCTTTCGAACGGAACAACAACAACACAGACTCACTTCAATCAAACTTTTTACGCAACCAGCCACTGTAGAGAAAAAATTTCATTCATCAACTCCAAACTTCACCACTCACACACAAACAGCCACACAAGCACAACTCTCACACCCCGTCATCTCCATTTTCATTTAAAAAGTTGATTTCTCATAACAATTATTACATTTGAACCAAATCTCGTACAAAAAGCATTAAGAGACATTTCACACCCCATATTCCAACAAATGATATATTACATCATGCAAAATCCCTTTGCTCCAGCACAGTCCAATAGGAGCCCTATAATTATATTTCGCTTATTAAACATTTTGCTTACATATTTAACAATAATACACTTATTTAACAATTTATTATAACGTCTCGTAGTGTTATGCATGTAATTTGGTTTACTATGATGCAAAGGTGCAATATGGTCCATATAGGAATAAAAAAAAACACTTTTGCCTTCATCGCAATTCGAGTATATTGGGCCTAAAAGGAAAACCAAGACCAAAAGGCAAATAAGCCGCAAAAGCTCCAACTCAGACCCACAGACCGAATCGAAGAAGAAGAATGGGAAAAGAAGTGAATTCGATGCTGTAGGTAAACCATCCTACCATCCATCCTCGCCTCCCTTCCATTATTCGAGGCATTTGGTGCGAGAGCTTTATTATTATCCTTCCATTAACGCTACTCATATACATACAAGGCGCATTAAGGAAGAATTCTCTTCTAATGCGATAATTTATTAGAGAATAAAAGGAGAGTTACCTTAAAACTTGGTTCGTCGCCACAATGACTGACTGTTGCTGTGCTTGAGTGTCAGATCCGTCTTTAACCTGGAGGACGCAATGGACCCAAAGCCAACTCCCACTACGAGTTTGAATCCTCAGGAGAAGGATGCAGGACTTTTCTTGTTCCGATTGACTTACTGAAATTGATAAAAACGCCCATTTAAAACGACCACACTCTTTTTATCCTCCTTTCACCTTGTAATTACTCCTATCTCTTTACATAGCCCTACTGGCACATGCATCGTTTAATCCAGTTTGGTTTGAGTTTTAAAAGGGATCCCGTCTTGTGGCCAGCTTGCCCTCACGAGTCTCTGATAACTAAATCACCTTAGTATTAAAGAGGAGATTCATACGAGAAAGGCTAATGGAAAGGAGATGGAACAACGAACATGCATGTCAAATCAGTAAACGATGAGAGATAGATAAGATCAATTTTTTCTGTTCCCTCCGCCGTTCTTCTGCCCATTGGATCCCATTTGAGTGTGACGAAGGCATCTTGCTCTTCAACCTTCTTGAGTTTATTGCGGGCGGCTTGTGACTAGATCAATTTATCCACCAATTTATCTAAACAGTTGTCCTGAGTAGTGGAGAAAGGGAGAAAATGCCCCGCTTTTGATTGGAAGGAGCAAAAAAGACGTGCGAGTGTGTGAAGAAGGTAATGGACAGGCAGGAGTGTGTGGATGTAGGCACATGGCTGTGAGGTTTTGGAAGTGCTTCGTCGTGATCTCGGCTCCTCGGACCAATTTAAGGATGATAATGAATGAAGTCGTTCTCGGCTTCCATCGGAGGGTCAAATTCGCGCAGAGAGGGGAAAAGCAAGGAGAGAGAAAAAGATCTCATAATATTGTGATGTGGTGATGAGAGGTGAGTTGCGAATCGTCTGATCTTTCCGCACAGCACCTCGCTGCACGGAGGATTTGATGGTGAAAAAGTCGTGAGGTGTGCACAGAAGGTACGCCCTGGCGTGATATACCCGATCGGGTCATGAACTCATTAGCTCTATCTAACTCAAAGTAGGACCAGGGTTAAAGAGAGAATGTGATGAGAGAGAGAAATCAATTACTTAATCGATGTTTGCTCTGGGCTTCTCTCATGTAATTCCAGTGGATGAGATGATACCACGACAGGCCTCCGAGCTCCGAACGTGTGTACCCCAAATAGTATTCTCCGCTGAAAGAAAAACCATTATTTGATGATTAATTGGTGAGGCGGTCGGGGGGCTTAATAGCACCCCATTCCCACGCTAAACCTTATCATTAGACCTCAAACTTGGAATTAACCATTTACTCAAACAATATTAGCTTTTAATCTCCGCTCCCCTTTGTCTTGACTTCTCTTGGCATATGTATTATCAGTATAACTGGGTGAGTGTAAGAACAAAGATTATAAAATGGGATGGGATGAGGCAGAGGCACTGGAGCCGATTTCCTCTCCCTTTTCCTTTTAGACAACAACGTGTGGTTGAGAGGACCGGGAATTAATTCCGCCCAAGTTCTTTTCCATTGAGAAGAAAACGGAGTAACTCATCTGGAGCCGAACCTCTCCGTGTCCAACGCTCCTTCAAAAATGTATGAGCTGTAGAGGAAGATTGCAGGGTGGAATGGGGAGGCTCCATTTCTTCATCCACGTCGGCAATGAGACGAAGATATCTTTCCTTTCTACTAATAGGAAGTCCCACTAAGCTTCCTACCATGTCAAGCGTATTCTCAAGCCTTCCTTATAATTATACACCTCTGACGAGAGGTAGGAAATTGGAAATCTTTAAAATAGGCTCCTTTTTATCTCAGTAAGTGATCGTAAGAACAAAAAAGAACTTGATAATTAATGTTTTTCTTCATGTTCAAATTAGATTTTTTTCAAAAGTCCGTTCATCTCTCGAGTGATTTTGATTCTTGTTTCTCTCCCGACTCCGCAGCTCCTTCTCACTCGAAAGAGAGAACTGATAATAAGAGTAATATCTTTGTTTGAGCCTGACAGCTGAGTGTCATAGCAGAGCTTGAACCCTCGGTGAGAGACGGAGAGGAAAAGGTTAGTCATTGCTCCACCTTGTACAATTAAACCACGAGATAGTTCTCATCTCGGAGAGTCTGAACTAAATATTCGCTTTGAGCTTGGAGGAACCGAGGAGCCGCCTGGACCGTCCAATGAATTTTCAATGCTCAAATGCAAAGTGAGTGGTTGGAGTGGATATTGAGCTATCAAGGTTTGTAAATTAATAAGACGGGGCTGAAGGATTTACTTTCGATCGATGTGCATAAATTTCATGTCCATGGCGTGAATGGAGGTGAAAACGTTGGTGGCTCCTTGCACCACGCATTCGCGAGTCTCTGGCATTGCCACTGGTGTACAGGTCGCCACGAAGACGGGCTCGTTCCGGGAACACAATGGAAGATAGGACAAGAAATGACCCTGCAGTAGCACCACCTGCAAATTAAAAATACACAAATCTTACAAACCCTTCCTTTATCAGCCCACTCGTTCTCACAAAGATCCTATAATGAAGATGATAATATTCCGGTGACAGCGATCGCTTAATTGCAATTTGCAAGTATAATGCCAATTTCACGAATAAGTGTTCAATCATGTGGGCACTTAAGAATTCAAGTCTATAAAGTCAATTTGTTCACAATTCTCTTCTCATTCTTTGACTTTTGTATGCAAAAAGGCAAACTCCTGGCTTTCACTTCCCTTTTTCAATAATTAAGAGAAACTTGCGTAATTTGCTCATCAAATATTGGGGATTTCTAAAAACGCTATTTGTGCTTTATAGAGTCAGCAGGAATGAGAATTAGGAACGGTACGCAACCGTAAATTACTCGACAAAAACACATGAAACTCAATTTGCTTCCTCAACCGAGACAAGAATCTCTTAGAAATCGAATACAACGCTTGGATAATTTAGATTAAAAGATGTTGAATATCAAAGCATGAAATATAATCACTTTCTATTTTAATTTACAGCATAAAAACGGATTCATAAGGCATTTATAAGAACTAAATTTTTCTACACACAGGCATATTTATGTTTTTTTTCTTTCATCCTACTGAATTTATCTTTCTATTTTGAAATATTGTTCTTTTTTCTAATTCAGACAGGTATTACATTGCATATACAATATACACTATTAATAGCAGTATTTATTTGGTAATAGGTATATTATTTACTTTATTTATTCTCCAATTACTCGACAATAAATAAGATAAAAATAAAATATATATATACCTATATGATTTATCATCGCATTAATTTTATCATGATTTTACGCCACAAAAATTACAAAATATTTGTTTTATAAAAAACTTACTTTTTGATCACCAAAACGCATTTGTCTTCGGGCATTCCTCGAAACGTTCATTCTACAGAGGAATATGCGTGTTTCTTCTCCGGGCGGATTCTGAGTGTTGCTGCTCCTGAGCAGTTCAGTTTGAACAGTCCCATGGTCCGCCTTGTCGATAATGTCATACACGGAGTCGCCGTGGATCAGCAGGTCCTCCTTTAAGACAAAAAAGGGAAAAAGATAGAATCAGAGCTCATCCATTTCATTCTCCCAGATCAATCAAAGACGTCCTGCCACTCCAAGTAATGTAATATTCGCTTCACTTTACACCCCAGGAGTTACGAGCGCATATGAGAGATAAATAGAAAAAAGGTTCATCGCGGAGAGCCAGGTCACTCTAGAAATGCCACTCAATGAATTGCTCACAAGTGAGCAAGTGAGGATGAGGAAGGAGGAGAAAATAAGAAGGACGACGGGGCATAGGGAGAAGGATTTAGAAAACATATACAACACACACACTCAGTCAGCATCTCTCCAGGAAGAAGAGGAGGTAAGAAAGAAGAAAGAATACAATGACGACTCGCTGACGCCGATGTACAACCTAGGTGGTCATCAATATCGTTAAAACATCTCCGGCTGTCTCCCGAGCGCCAACACATCATTTATATCAATATCCAAAATATTATTAATTCCGCCTCCCAACACATTGTCCTCTCCTCGAGACAAGGGCTATGAGGGAGACACAACGGAGGTATTCATCTCCCCTCGCCCGACAAAAGACACACCAACCAGCGGACAATCAACATGGACTCTGATGACTCGTCGAGAAGAGGAAAACTTTGTTCGTACAAGCCGTAATCGAAAGCGAGTGCACACTTTTTACTCGTTCCTCCTCTTTCGGTCTCAACGGCTCTCAAAGAGAGACGAATGATAAAACGGAGAGATGAAAGACACACACAGCACTATGTGTAAGTATGGGCTCAACTCAATATTAGTCAATCAAAAAGGAGAAAACCTCCGAGCGGTTGTTTACCTGTAAATGAGCCTTTAATGTTCTGTCGCACCTTAAAACCTAAGAGATTCTCGATCTCGAATCAAGTGTGCATGGTATCAAAAAAGTCTTTTAAGTTTGTGTGTTGGAAGGAACATGGATGGGTTTGGGCAGCCGTGTGAGGTCAATGGAACATTGATTGACACAACGATACCCTTTGCAGAAGTTAATCTAAGCTCATTTTTCGCCGAGGTGTAAAAAGGCAGAGAGGATTTGGAGCCAACGCGAGGACGAATAAGCACACCTACTCTTGAAACGCAGCGTGAGGTGAGGAGAAAAAATAGAAGCTTTTCCAACAAGCAGGACCTATTTTTCATCTCGAAAATCCTTTCCTTAAACAATTAATCTACATCGTTTCGTATCTCCCTTCTCTCCTTTGTCCATCTCCTCGTCAGACCTTCATCATTATTTAACTTATGTATCTGGTAATCTCCAATTGTCTGTCGGGTCTTCCTCACCTTCCTCCTCCCTCCCTTGTCACCTATAACAGAAATGCATCACTCATACGCGTATTGTTGCCCCATGCCAAACAGCCTCGTCCTTTTCATTTCAGATGCTTATTTTACAATGCTCTGTACTCCTTATGTATGCCATGAGGAATATGATAGTCCTTCTCATTTATCAAAATCCTCCTTGGCTCATTTCCCAATATTTGTTTAGCTATTCCGTCATTTCAAAATAATTAATTTGACTACCTAACTAGTCGACAACTTGATAAAAATAATGGCAAATTTTGAAATGATCATTCCGCGTTGACATAATGGGCCTTGTGCTCATTGAAAAGAACATAATTGTTTATTGTGGAATTTCTAAGAAAAAAACACAAAATGTGTCTTAATAATCTACTTGGTTAAAGATAAATTCTTATCTTTGTTGCTTTGTATGTTGTTTTAAGGGAGGGAATTTGGAAACGGCTCATCATTAGTCCTTATTTGTAGAGAGAGATTTGCCTTTTTCTCAGTGATGAAAAGCGAGATGATTTACTCATCCGCGTTGTTGGTTGAAGGGGTTCGGATGGGAGTGTATGGAAGGATGGGCCGAGAGCGGAGAAGAAATTACAGAGCGACTTAACATCATGAATGTCCCATATGGTAGAGCGACTTGTGGATCGCCGACGGTCTACTGACCATGAAAATAGCTGTTATTGTTATTCTTGGATTTAGTCGGATCCGGGTCTTAAAATTAAAAAGGTTCCGCCAAAGAGCGGCTTGGGCTATATCCGTCGTCTTGGTCTCGAGTCTTCCTGAATATGCCGTATGATTGATAAGGAGGCTCCGACACTTTTTGTGGAGGATGATTAAAATAATTTGGAAATAAAGGGGTGCCTTCCCTGATCTTCCTTTCATCGTCGAGGAGGGGAAGGAGTCTCTCTCATGAAGGAAAAAAGACTCTGTCGCGAAGTCATGCTGAATTCTAGTAGCTCAACTTCCATGACTCGCCTCGGCCTGGAGAAGTTTAATTGAATAAAAAACCTGGGGACTTATGAGAAAAATTCGTAGACAATACGAAATGCTAATGATTTCCCATAAAAAACACACTTTCCCATGCTATTTTCACCAGCAAAACAAAAGGTTTCGATACACAGGAGTCCAATTCTTTCAAAAGTACCCCCCACATCGCCTATAATTGATCCACAATAACAACAACCTGAAAAATGTGTCTCATAGAAGAATGAGGGACAACCTTGTCTGTTCAAAGGCCTGAGCAGTGGGACAGTCAGTGTTTTCTTCTCAAATTCACCCCCAGCATCCAAAGCCCCATTCACACCCAGGGATGGCTGCGAGCTCGTCAGGGAAGAAAGAGGCTCAACTAATTAACTAAACCTTTGATTCCCCCTTCAAAGGGCTGCAGAGACACTACAGACGTTATACATTCCTAATTGCGGAAGTTCGCCTTTTAATTCCCCTTCTCATCACTCCCATTCTTCTGCCCCTTGAAGCCTCGATTTCAATTTCCATTTAATGATCCTCGACCACACGACTTCATTTTCTCGTCCGCCGAGCCTGCCAGTCTCCACAATATTGATTTAATTACCTTTAACTGTGAATTGGTGAAAGAAGAGTCAATTGACCTCTTACATTCATTACATTGTCTTGGAATGCTTTTTTCCTCAGCGGAGGCGAGGAAAAAGGAGTTCGCCATTTGCATTCCTGATCTCTCGACATGGGCCTTATGGGAATTGGGCAGATAAGGAGAATTCCGTCCGGTTGGACCATTTATCAAACTCGCAGAGGCTGAGCCCTGTTGGGATTTATTGGATCGAGATTGGTCACTCGGAGACGGCCCAACCAACCAAGATGTATCATTTCCCCCTTTTTAATATGAGAGCTAAGAATATGATTAATTTCTGAAGATAGAGTCCGAGAAGAATTTTGGGTTACAGGTCAGTGTCCAAAGGGGCAAGTCGTGCGAGATGCGAGAGATAGAGGATGGGTAGATCACAAGGAGTGTGCGGCGGTGTTCAGAACTGAAGGACCACAATTCTTTCACGACTCTCAAGATTCAAATCTCATTTCAACCATCAAGGGCCTTCGATGGAGCAGGAAATCAAATCAGATGACTTTTTGTGCCTCTTCCTTTATGACAACCTTCACTAATCGTTTACGATTCCATAATCACTCTCCATACACCCGTCTAATTGACAAGTCACAGGTGTTGCATTCACCGTCAGACCCATTCAACCCTCGACAACTCAATAGCCCCTGAAAACTCCCAAGTATTTCACACCAAGAATAGCCAGTTTCTACACTCGGGACGATTTATCAATTCAATTACGTCTTTAAACTACATCTCTTTCCCGAGCTGCCAAACTCTATACACTATGCTCATATTAGATAATAATCACATGAACATAATTCATAATACACATCAACTATCAAATAATGCAAACTAAACATGAAAAGTTATTCATGTTATATTTATAAAGTATTTAAAAAAATGAAAATACAGAAATAATTGAACTAATTAAATAAATGAATATTTTAAAATAATAAAAATATATAATGTGAATTTAAAAATAAATAATTAATAACTAATTGCACTCAAAAAGAAGTTCTTTTTACGCTTTTATTTGCTTGCATTCATTTTTATGATAATGACAATATAGACATGACATTTAAAAAATGTTATGAATGAATGAGAGGATGCCTATTGCTGATTGTATGCATTAAATTCAACCTTCTTGTAGGAATGCATAAAGTGACAAAGAGATGAATCATTTATATGCTCAGGAATGTTTGAATTGTCCTTTTTCTTAATGTGATAAGAAGCCCAATCTCCCGAAAAAACGATTTAGCTCTTAAAAGAATAATTTCCATCTCTCTCCCCTTTAAAGCTACTTGAAATAATTGTTGGCTTCGTTGGAGCATTCGACTCAGCCTAGGCTTTAACTTAACAATGATGATAATGACAGATAGTTTTTGATATCGCCGGCGTCTCCCGGCTTGAATTCCAACCAAATTCCCAAGCTGAGTAGAGTAAAGAAAGCGAGTAGTTTGAGAATTATGGAATTTCCTTCTCCTTCCTCACATCTTTCACTCAATGAAGGAAATTACTCAATTTATGTAAAAATGTCGTGTCAGAGGCATTTGGGGATTTTACTCCTCCCCTCGGGATCTATAATTCAAACATTGGAATCAGTCCATTAGGACTCGCTCCGCCCTCAATTTCCATATCAGAAGTATGATCTCTCAGGCGAGCACCTTCGCCTGACTCGACGTCGGGAAGTGAGATAAGTCTTCTCCTTCGTGGCTCCCTCGCCAGATTAAAAATCACGCAGCAAGTCCAGAGGGATGGAGGCTGGCGAGGAAGCGTAAGGTTCTTTTCATTCATTCATAAAATCACTCAGAGTCTCCCTCATCATTCATTTAAGAACTCTCACTGTCATGTCCGTACAAATGGACCTACGGCGGAGGAGGCTCAGACAGCCCACGGTCCATTTGTAATGCAAATGACCAGGCAATTAACACATTAACACCAGGAAATTGGATTCATCACGGCCTAACGCGGCGGATCGAATGCAGAGTCCCACTGCTCCTGATTGATTGGCTTCTACCTCTGCGAGTCTCCTGGACTGAGGAGCCTTGAGATCCTCAATGAGAGAAAATTGGACCGCGTTGCTGGGTATGTGAGAGGCGCTCATTGCCCCCGGCGACTCATTCAATTCCTTCACTCAAAGTGTCAGAGGTCATTTATTAGTCAGATAAGCTCGATTAATAATGGAATATGTGGTGATTTCCATAAATGATCAAGATTAGCTAAATGTTACATGGTCGAGGAATTTCCAATGGACCCAAGCACACAATGATGCCCAGGCTCCTGCAGATCTCCCATCCATGTTCTTGTATATAATACACTCCGTTCAAGAGCTCATTGGGGTCTTGGAACATGATGTGAAGTGAGGAAGAGGGTTGGCCAGATTGGCCACACAACTTCACATTAGCATAGGTGGGCCGAGAAGGCTTTTGTTTCCAACTTAGGAACCTGCAAAGAAGAGATCCTCTTTGGGAGAAAATCAGACTTTGCTTATTGTGACTGGTGAATGGAGATAAGGAGTGATAGGAATGGTAATTTGAAGGTATGTGGAGTATGGAGCTCATTGGAGACGCTGTGCGAATGGGAATGACAAAACGGGAGGGAGGCATTTCAGGTGTTTGATTTCCTACTCACTCCCGTGGCTCACAATGGCCATGGGAGATACGACTCACTAAAAGTGTACAAAGCTCATTTCATTTGGTGTAATGACTCAGCGGTGTTTGGCCCCTTTAAGAGGTCGTCTGAACAAGTCCATTGTTTCTCAATGAATGACATTATATGAAATCGATAGGCGTATAAGCGTCGCCTTCGGACCTCACTCGCGGCCGGTAGACAATCAGGGTCTTTCACTCATCTCCTCTCAATGGGCTCGGCCGGGGAAAGCGCCTCGTCCCAATGGGAGCCCAATGAGGGCGGGGAAGAGCGAGAACACGTATAATCATCATGACTACCTCTTCGTCCGCCTCATCATAATTCACCAGGATTTGCATATGTGGCGGGGAGAGATTGATACCTCGCCGGCCCACAAGTGCTAGTTCCGTCCAAAGCCCCTCTCTAATCTACGAGACTCCGAGTAAATATATAATCAGATATAAATATTTCAAAGCTCCGTCTCCTCACTACACACATTCCCTTGCATTCGTAATTTGGTGGAAACCTGAAGTTCTTCATCATGGATCTCTATAGAAGCTCTGAGTGTATTCACACCCCCAGACCCACCACCGAATCATGATTTGTGTTACCGGATGTGAAGCAATTTACGATCCAGCATCAGGCGCTGCCGCCCCTGTCGCCTCCAAGCCCCCGCATTAAAAAGCCGTTCAATATTCATATGGGGGCCGAGAATGACTGGAGAAGGATTGTAATTGCGCCCAAGTCCAGGTTGAGACCATTGACGAATTCCATTCAGATGGGTGCTTTGTCAATGAAGGCTTTTTTTACTCGCTTTTTTCTGTATCACTCATCTCACAACCGCGTCCCTCATGCACAGCCTCCCTTAAACCTTTTACAAGATTTTCTATGAATTTTTTCGAGGTTCCTACACTCCTACTCTGGCCTCCCTACCTGTTGAATGAAACTTTTCGTCGACTCATCGAGAATGATAGGTTGGAAATAGCCGAAAATAATCATAATGGCGTCATTCATTACGTGTGAGTCGGAAGAAGGGGAGCTCCTCGGCTGTCCGGCGACTATTCCTATGTTACATTAAAGCCCTTTTCCACCAGCCACTCTAAGGGGATGTAAATGTAAAAACTCCACTTTCCCAACGTTTCCCGCAAGGAAGGACCCGAGCATTTTTCACCATTTCTTTTGTGACACTCTCGCAGCTCTCAATGTCAACCTTCACCTCCCTCTCCCATCATTAATAATTCGAATGTCCAACATAATTCCATCCTTCTTCCCTGAGAGACGCTCTCCATTATTCATCCGAAAAATCCCATTAAAAGTTTAAATTCTTGAAAAGTCTGGGAGTGTGGAAGACTCGTCGGCCCCTTCATTTCCACCAGATTCCTCTATCATCCTCAATCAGACGTAATAACAGAGGAAAAACTCCACAGCTTCCTCCGCTCTATACTATACATAATGTACCCATTAAATTAGATTGCCTTTGATTTTGAAGGTCCGAGAAGGCGAGAGGACTCGTTATTACGATATAAAATCAGTCAAGAACTGTTGTTAAGTAGTTAAAACCCAGCGAATCGCAGCCTCTTCTCTCTAAAAACTTTAAAATCCATGGACTAATCTCTCAAAAACACAAATTAGCTTCAACCTGCATTCAGCTTTTGGCGGACCAAGAAGATGAATTACATATTACAATGGATCTGGCACATCTTCATAGGATGGAATTAGAGGTTTTACCAAGGGAAAAAATGAACAAATTTTCCTCACCATTGAGTGTCCGAGGTATTCTGCGGCATTGTCAGAGATGTACAGCAATTTCCCGTTTTGGGTCATCATGATTAGAAAACCACTTAAAGCCTAAAGAAAACACAAATTAATATCCAGTTACACTTTTCGCATTTGATCCACTACAAGAGACATTTTACTTTACTAGAGCACATAAGTATAGGCACATTAAATTATGAGCATGAAAAAGCAATGAGAAAAAGCATTGTAAATTGTAAAAGGAAGGGATAAGCAAAAAAATAATTTCCCATAAGCTTCAATAAAATATTCCTTGAGCAAATACTCATTGTCAAATATTAAAGTAGTTCATAATATTATAGCGAGGCGGATTCATAATCAATATTACGAATATGGTTTATGTATAGATGACCGTAAGCAAAGGACTGAGGACTGGCCCATTGCCAAAAAAAGCAATGAGCCTACAAAACCCACCCCGGACCATCTCTGTTGACAGAAGTTATGAGATATCGTTGAGTCAACCCTAAAACAACTCTTTTTCCTCCTATTCTCATCACATTAATCAGAGATAGGAACTTCTTTCTCTCGAATCCTCGCCAAGGTCTTGAGCGAGAAAGGATCATAAAATGAGTCCAATTTTTAAAATCAGAAACCAACCTTTTAATTTGCATAACAGCAAGGCATAAGTGACTCATATATGATTCCCCAAGAGTTTTATTCATTTTAATTCAAACTGGTTGGGCGAGTACTGAAAAGGCATTTAAAGGCCCGTCGATAATAAAAAGCCCAATTTAACGATGTTCGCTCTGTGCTCCACGGCACTTTGTAAACCTTAAATGAAACCACAAGTGATTTGATTACATGTTTCACAAAGTGAGACCTTATTTGTTTAAATATCAAGTTTCATTTACTCGACCATCACAATGTAAATTTACTCGTCGAGGCCTCTGATTTTATTTATACTCCTTTCCGTCCGGTCAAGGGAAATTAATTAATGAAAAACAAGTGTTTCTTGATTGGTTCGACATTATATCAGAAGAGATATACACTTGTAGTATTTGTTTGCTCAGCAATAATATCATTAGACTCATGTTCAGTGTAACGTATAAGCTATTACTTTTATCATTGGAGCTTTGAGTTGTTTATGGATGGCGAGAGGAGCTCCCTTATATTTAATGAAGACGTACTCGAGTATAATAATGGATTAGATATGGAATGAATTTGGTGGAGATTGACATCTTAATAATCAAACACCTCCCTTGAGCGGCGAGTACTAAAGTTTGTATAATAGAATCGAGAGACATGGAGAGGCAGTAGAAATTACAAATTGAAAGATTGGGACGAGAAATGATTGATTCATATAGGAATTGAGGTTGGGCCCTCGTTCCATAATTCTATATCCAAAGGCCAGCACGCGATGGGAGAACAAGGCGTTGTCTCATCCTCCGACTTTGGGCAAGTTAAGACCGTCAGCACGGATTCATAAAATCAGTCATTCACTGAGTCGAAGCCTTCTTAATCGAAGGGTTTTGATTTCAATTTATATGGTAATTTCCTCTAGTGGTGTTTCAATTCAGGTAGCGAGAACTGACGGTTGACAGGCAGGAGAAGCGGAGAAGAAAGAGGTTACTACTGAAAGAGTCTACTACACTCTCAAGAGACCCAGACGATGCATTATGTATGTAAGTAGTGTGAGGATGCGGAGACTCTCCCGACAGCCCTTCAAAAGCAAATAAACCAGCCAGGATCTCCTATCGAGGAAGAGGAATTAGGAACTTGGGTCCATATTGGGACGTGATGCCATAAGAGTCCTTATAGCCTCGCTGAAGATGGGAGACGATGGTCGGTAATGTCCGGACTCCATTACACACATCATGTGGCTCTTCATTTCGCCAGTGTATGAAGGTATTCTAATAGAAAAGGTAATAATAATAATAGGAAGCGTGATCTGTAAATGAGCCGAAAGAATGAGAAGCAATAGAGTGTTTGGTGTGTGAAATACTAATCAGAAGAGCCGAGCCTTTGGTTGCTCTTCTCTCTGTTCCACCTCCGAGAGCCGCCACCTTTGTCCATTAACCATTGTAAATTGAAAGCAAACAAGGAGTGATTGAAAAAATAAATAAGTTGATTCAAAAATAAATAGTTTCTTACTTTGGAGAAGCCGATGTTTGGCGTTGAATAGGGATGACCCAGTTCATGATGCCGCTTGAAGACTATAAACCAAATATAAATAATATGCTTATCAAAACTTTAATTCTCAAATTCTTCTATAGTATTATGCACACGATAATCAAAATATCTTCAATGTCGAGTTATTTAGCAGGATTTATTGTGTTCTGATAATGAATTAGAACTTTTCATTCATCCGTCTAATTTGTTGTTGGTCTAAAGGAATAGCCAGCTTCCAATACCCTTTCTGCCCAATAAACATCTAATAAAATTAATATGCATTATGCGAAGGGAACTTTACAATAAAACCAACATTGACTTGAATTATTTTTAAATCTTTTTTGAATATAATTTTGCGTTTGTAGTAAATAAAATAAAATAGTATCAAAATGACATTGTTAGGAATGATCACGGCCGCTTTCATTATCGCGCCGCATTTATTGATGATGGTTATCGTAGCAGCAGTCTGTTTACTCGCAGCAAAGATATTCTTGGAAGAAGAACACGCTCTTATTGGAGCTGTCATCGCTTTTTTTATATGTTTGATAATTACAATTAAAGTCATTGAATCGTTATCATAAATGAGGTGAGAATATAAATGAGATTTATTTATATTATTTCATTTCAATTAAATTATTTTATGAACTTTTGTCAAAATACTTTTATTGAATTAACGTAGGCTGAGATCGTTTGGATTCATTCAAATTGTCGTGGAAATTAGGTGCTGTAAGGATTCAAGTTTGATCCAATATAAAGAGAAAATCTTCTTAATTTATTCTTATTTTTTGTATTATTTATTAGAGTTTCCTAAAAAATTTTAATAAATTAATATAATTGAATAATCAATATAAAACTTTAAATTATTGATTATATTAATCGCTAATAAAATTATTATTATTTTGTCATTTAGTTATTGTTTTCTCATTTTAAATAAAGAAAGATTCGGCCAATGAAAAAAAACATTAAGACTTTCCAAGGAACCTTTTCACCACATGCACATGTAGGAGGTGCAGAGGAAATCTCAAAGTGAACCGACCATAAAAGTATAGTATTTGTCGCTAACGCCAATTTAACACTTTTTAACACTTATAGCCTCTATAAAAGATAAGAAGTTCTATCGTGTAAATCCTTGAATCTGAAGTAATCTTCTCTGATGAAGATGATAAATTGGCTCATCCGTCTAACTAATCTGACCTATGTGATCCACCTTCGTCCATCTCATCGCCTCCGACCCTTTAGGAACTCGCTTGAAAATAAATTTGGTACAAGGAATAACCATCTCATTCCCTCTTAACAGTAATCAATGTTTGAATGTAAATGAGTCAAAAGAATAAAAAGTAAATTGCAAAAAGCGGATCTTCGTATGCTCAAACTAGTTTTCGCTATCAATATATTTTTTCCCTCACTAATTTCTTGATGGTGGCTTGTGTCTGCCTCGTCTCTACACTAATGTTCGCCCTTTATTAGGTAGATACAAGGAGGTTTCAAAGACTCTTTTCGTCGCCCCGCTTGTTTTACCCCGTCCATAATATTAATACGCCCAACCCAAGAGCCATTTTTTCCTGTTCTGCGATCAACACGAAGTTCCGGCTTCAAATGGCATTTCAATCCCAGCGTCGCCAGGTCGTAATAATCATAATGCCATTTTATACAAAAATGATCTCTTATCCGTCTGTTCCATGAGCATTCGAATCTCGTAGGAAATGTTGAGTGACCACCTGTGTTCCTCTTAAAACAAGCGCCGAGTTGGACGTGGCTGCGACACGAAGAAGTGTGTAACTCACCCGTGTCCTCACGTCGCCTCTCCACCTGTCTGATTCAAGGGAGGTGGTCGTTTAATGGATTCGCCCCCTCGATTCCTCACGTAAGGCTCCGAAGGCTCAAGAGCCCACGTCACCATTCTCCTTCCATGCCAAGTCTCCTGCTACACAACAGCCACACGAAGAAGAAAGCGAAAGGAGGAAATTGATGGGGAAGGAAGTGAGCGAGCTGGAACGCGGACGAGCTTTTTAATGCCTCACTTTTCTTTATGGATATGATGTGGTCATTTTCCGGCCCAGTCACACTTGGGCATTTAATAGAATATAACTCAGCGTGAAGCGGATAATAGATGGGAAGTCAGCAGGACAGAGTATAAACAAATTATTAATCTTCAAACTTCCTGAGAGAATCTCGCAGTTTCTCTCATTTCTTTTAATTTCTTTCAGAAGGAGCTTTTAAAGTACGAAAGGGAATAAAGGAAAAATTCTCTATGACGGTTTCTCATTTAAAACATTGTAAAAGTGGAGTGGTGGGAAGAGTTTGAGGAAGATTCTTAAGTTTAAAGGTCAAATTGGAGCATCATCGGGAGTTACATAGAGGATCCCTTTCATTTACCCTTTGACTTATGAGTCGATCCTTTGAGAAGGCGGGCTCGCCTCTAAATTTAGGAACAAAATCCTCCTTGTTTCTGATGCATAAATATTATACTTACAAAATCCTTTTCTTTATATCTACTCTTAGGGTTTTTTACCTCAAGTATTGGATCTTACAATAAATATCTTGTTTTATATACAATTTCTAGCATTTATATAAGATTTTTGAATATACCACGGATCTAGGAATGAATTTTCTTTAAGGAAGCTTTAAAGGTATTTTCTCTTGTGCGAGTGTATGGGAAGGTAAAAATATTGAACCTCATCCACCTTTTCACAAGGTCCGTAAGAGGAGGAAAAACAAGTTGTTGAAGATGCGTCATTTAATCAAACTTCACTTGTAGTGTACATCTCCGTCTCTCTCCTGTCTCATCTTCGTCTCTCTCGCCAGTTTTTCTCCAATCTTCCTTATTCCTTTCTCACTTTTTCTTCGCTTTTTTAAACTGAGGAGCCTGGACGAAGGATTCCCATAGAATAATTCTTCTTATTGCTACCCATGTTTCTGCTTTATTGCTCATACTTATTCCTCCTTCGTTTGCCGCTTCTACTCCTATTCTATTTGGCTCCTAAAAAAGTTCTTGTTGCATAATATTTATACAGCCTAACTATAAGGAGATTCATATGAGTTCTACTTAATACTTCATTTACAAATTGGGAGTATACTGACCATCTTCATTGCTTTGTGTGATTAGTAAATTCTTTCTTTTTATGAATACTAAAGTAAACTACCTTTGTTTGACATAAAAAAAATACACTGACGAGCTATGCTGACAATGAGTCTTAAAAACATCATATAATAAACATCAGTTTTCTCAAATAATGAATTCATTTTTACATAAGTGAAATTAAAAGTGTATCATTATGATTTTGTTATATTGGAAAATTATTATTTTGAAAAAACATTGCAATAATCATGTCTGAATAAATTATTGCTTATTTCTTATAAAAATAATAAATAATTCAACAATGACAGGTCAATTATATTTGAAGACTGTAATTTTGATATTATAGCATCCAACCTTGATTTTACCCTCATAAAAAGTCGATACAACTTTTCTTTAATTTAATAAAGAACAAAAATAAAATGTGTGTTAAAGATAAGTTTAATATTCATGAAGCTCATTGTTGCAGCGTATGAAAAATCATAGGGTTCCTGGGATTGTAAGGGCCATTAATTTATAAGCGAAAGGCCCATGGTCACTCTCATAAATGTTAGTGAATTTGAGCGATCCATGAATCCAAGCCGCATTCTGCCCATTGTCAAATGTGAATTCTGACTCTAATTCTGCATTAAAGTGCGGTTTCCTTCCATTGTCCCTTAGGATGGAAGGAGCTAGAGATGGACGGGTCCAGGACCGAGGGAGAAGAACCAAATTGGCTCTGGGGTCAATGTTTTTTACACTATTAAGAGTAAAGTGTAAAAAAGAGAAATAAAGAGCGTCACAATGCAAAATGTGGGAAAGAATCGGGACAAAACTCTCATCAAAAGAGAGAGAATGGACCGAGGATCACTCTGTGAGAGGAAGAATGGAAAAGGTGCGAGATAGAGAGGAAGACGATGAGGGAAGACAAGAGATCCCATTTTTCATAAAGCAATTCAGATTGCTCTTTTCTTCCCCTATGAACGAGAACATCATTATAATATGATTCAACTCGCCCAGACTCTTTTCTCTTCCTCTCAAAGGAACCATACAATATTATCGTACATTAATGTCCATACATTAATGCACCTTCTATACACTCAAAATCATATAGAGCATTTTGAATACAAACGAGCAATACTTTACCTGTTTTTACTATCACGTAGGCATGTTTTATACAAAGTATTCTTTTATAGCATATGTATATAATGTAAATATTTTATATATTTTGACTTATCAGACGTTTCGGTAAGTTTGATTCAGAATTTGTTCTTGGTCCTCGCTACCTGCCAAATATGTTTCAGCTCGCCGCCTACACTCTAGAGGCAAATAAGATTCCTATACACGCAGTCATTCCATTCCTCCATAATGATCATCTCGAATAGGAGAGGAAGAATGGAAGGGGTTGAAATAATGCAAAGCGCCGTGGGAAAATCCGCTTCAAAGGAGAATAGCCGGACTCACCAGCTTTGCTGAAAGATTAACCCTAATTGTAATTTATTGTCCTATTCAAGCAGCCTCTCCTCGTCGTAGGAACTCCAAGGTATAAGCTAAGGCTCTCATAGGACGAAATCAATTTTCAATTCAATGAAGAATCCTTGCACACAAACCAGAACCCTACTAGTTCAATCTTTGCACGTTACTACATGTGTGATCGTGTAAAATAATGTGTACATGGTATATGCTATTTTTAAAGCTCTCATCTTTGCGAAAAACTCATCTCCTCGTTTTCACTCATGTGGGAGCTGACGACCGTCGGCTGACATGAGAAGACATGTATATGATTATAATAGAACATTTTTTATTCTTGTCCTCCTATACCTTTCTAAGCTTAAACATTGAGTCGGCCAAGCATTGTGGACATATGTTTACCGGGCGGCCGTTTATTTCCATTTTGAACGATAATTACCAAGTTTGGATTACTAGTTTATATATATTATGTATAGTTATAGCGTAAGGTCGGTGAGCTTCGTCAAGATGAGTCTTTTCCTTTGATGCTCGAGAAGATGAGCTCAACTTGCAATTTAGCTCTAAAATCTGATTCAAAAACCTACTTTTACCCAAATGGCTAGTTGCTTTTTGCTCATTCCTGTAATTAGCGAAAGAATGGGCTGGCTTGTAAACCTTCCTTGACTACGATTAATGATGATGATTATTATAAAGAGTGGAATCTTTTATGAGAAAACCCTTTTACGACAATGTACGATGACATGAGAATGCAAGGGGGTATAGGATCCGACGGCTCCACCACACTCGAACTGATAGTGGGACATGCCGTAATAAGGAGTCCACGTGCGATTTGCATTTACAAATTCATCAACCAAATGATGTGGTAAATGGGCAATTGGACGAGGCGGTCATATTGTTCTTGAAAGTGATACTTAGAGGATACTTGATCCGAGCGTCGTTAAACAAGAGGAAATTAACATAAGGAGTCACCTCTAAGAGAATGGGTCATGTCTGTGGAAAGAAAGTGTTGCTGAGGGTTTACCTTGTTGGAAGTAATTGGCCTTCCGGACGTAGACGCAGACGAGGGCCATGAGTTGGAGCTGCGACAATCTTTGGCGTGTGGAGGATGGCAGCGGGAGCAGGTCACGGAGATTGGCAATCTCGCCATTGATCAAATCCCGTCGCAGCTTGCTAGCCCCCTTCGTTGACTTGTTCGCATCAAAACTACTGGGGAAAAGAGAGACGCATTGATTAATTTATTACTCTCTATTCCCTATTCATCGGGAAAGCTAATTAAATATTATTCCAAAACAATCATGCATAATTCGAAGGCACGAATCGGCCAATTTTAATAGCTTCTTCGGTGTTGGGTAGGGCTGCAATTAAATTGAAAGCATGCTGCTAGGACAAAAGGAAGGAATGTTGGGAAGAAGAGTCTCCATCCAAAAGAACACCATGTTGACTCTCAAACCACCTTTTCTGATGAGAAGGTACAATATTAAGAATAATTTCTCCTCTCGGCTTTACTCTCCCATTAGAGAGGGAGAGAGCCGAACTTTTTCTCACCGAAGGAATTCCAAGAAGTTATTACGATCAGTTTTTTAACCCACTTATTACCACATGGGTCTAAATTAGATTAACAATCGAGTCCAGCCGAACTATGGAGCCAGACTCGGCTCCACATTCGTGAAATAATTGCACTCGCACTCCGTATTCAAAAATCCCTTTTTTATTCACATTACAAACTATGTGGAGGCAAAGGAACGTCCACATAGTTGAGGTATGGAAGGAATGGACTTCCAGCACCACAGCATTCTCACCTCTTTCTTTTTCATATAATCTATGTATGTGGCTCTTGGAACTTTGAAGGAGATATTGAAGAGAAAAAAATAGTGTGATTTAAGCATTAAAGCTATTGTCAAAGGCGTATCGGGACATTGAACTTCGCCCTCGACAGTTCCTCACATCAAATGTGGTCCTCATGAAATGAAATTCTTCAACTGTCTCTCGGTAGCACCTTACCATCCATTACCCAGAGAATCCCTGTCTAAATTTACACAAATCCATATAAATGACGAAGATGAATAAGCGGATGAAGGAAAATTCAGATACATTTATTTAACGAGGCTCCGTTCTAAAGAATTACAGGCTAAATTCAAGCTCAAAAATTCTCATCGTTCCAAGCCTCAAATTGCTTCAGGAAGACGGATTTTTTCACCATAGGATAATAAAGGTCGTGCGACGGGATTGTGACACAAAAATTGGGCAATAAAAAACCTATAAACTCTCAAATTTTCCTTCAATTACCTCAAAGAACTTGAAGCTCTCACAGGGAATTTAAAGCCTCTCGGCTCACACAAATAGGAATTGGCTCTTTAATTCTCATCCTTTGTCCGCCCTTTGTAGGAAGGAAAGATTCAATTTGAAAATTGGAATAGGAGTGCATTATAATCTAAAGAACATTTTGGCCTCACCCTCATCGTCTCATCCACCCTAGTTAATAATCTCAATGTGATTTTTTCCCATTGAGAAAAGTCCAAATCGGAGGCCATGCATGGCATCACATTACATTATTGCCTATTTAATAATGCATTATTTAACCACACAACGACGGTGATGGGTGAATATTTTGAAAGGTGCTCTACGGCACAAAGGGAGACAGAGGAGTCTCGAGGATGATGATCGTTTGTGGTAGAGAGAAGTTGATTTGGAGCAAAAGGTTCGCCTTCTTGTGAAGGAGTATAAAAAAGAATTTGAAACGCGTGCTAAAATAGCTCAAAAAATTAACCGAAAAATCCCCTCAAGCACGCGAGCTTTGTTTTTAACCCTAGAACCCTTTTTTTACCATTCCACTTTCTTCTTCACCTCAGGTATGCATTTCACCTCCGACATGTGCCTGAACATGATTTCATATCAGGTCCGAGTACCACCTCCATTGTGTGGCTTTTCAAAAGCGTTTATAGTTTCATTTCTCATTCCTCCGTACACAAGTCTTCTTCGTCGTAATCCCCAGCGTCGCACCATGTAAATTCCCTTATGAGAGTTATACCCATAATCACTCTCAACTTCCCCATGTTATGATCACTCGTTATTAAATAAAAGGGATAAGAACAATACCCAAGAGTTTTCCCATATAATGAATACACAAGTGAGTGTGTGTGTATGCTGAGGGTTTTTCCACAACTTTGGCTATGAACCATTCCTGCACACTCTCATACTCGGTCTTAGATTAATAAGTTTGGACGTGGAAGGAGTTTTTCTACAAGGGCAGAGGATGAAGAGCTGAGGGAGTTTTTTTGCGGAAGAATTACGAAAACCGCAAAATTTATATCGTTTGATGGGATGGCAATGTACTTGAGCTGTCTCTGAGCCCCTTCTTCCCCCATTAGACTCTCTCGGAGTCGGAGTTGGAGCATGGGATGACCACATCATTGGATCATTAGCATCGAGATTCATTTCGGGTCCGGGGAGTCAGGGAAGGAATGTGAGCTATGGCATGTGGACTCAAAAGTTCCATGATTGTCTGATGATGATCAGTCAGTCAGTCGTCTCCTCATTCTCTCTAAGGAGTCAGTTTGGACAAAAAGGGTTGAGGCTCTCTCGGGCTCCCGATGATCATAATGAATAAAAGACCCATCCATTCCTCCATAAGGCCAACCAGCCCAGGTTTTTTGCTTCGCCTAATCTTGCACAAAAGAACGGAGTTTCAAGCTTCCCAACAACTCCACTGACGAGAGAATCCACAGCCCTACACACTCACATATGACTCGGCACAATTCCCTTTGACCACTTGCTAACTGAAGCGTTTATGTCCGAGTCCTTCTACTGAATTCTTCATTTATTTTTGTTCAATATTATTATTTATACTTGAGCTGGAAATTGAATTCATGAGGCAATATGGTTATTACAACAACGTCTGGAGCCAGTGTCCAAATCATTTACCTAGTTACTCCCCCTTTTCATCTCGAGAGGTTAGGTGAGTGTATTTGGTCCAAGAAGTTTATTGCTCCAACTACTTCTCACCCTCAATCCCCCTTTCAAACCCGCGCTGCCCCACCAACAAGTGGAAAAGACTCAGAATGGACTTTCTCAATAGTGGAGATCCATTCTGGGCCTAATCTCATCACCGGCCCACATCCCATCATTCAACCTCCCAATAGACTCTCAGAGTCAGTAGGTATAAATTTGACGAGATTCAGTCCTCATTATCGCTTCTCTTTGTGTTATCCGCACCGATTTCCTTCTGCCTTTCAGCGCTAAGTAATTGAGCATACACTTACAGCCCCCTTTTTTCCCTATCATCTTTTGAGAAGGATCCGACTCTCCATAATTTTATCCACACATGAGCCTCCGGCTTTTAATTGTTTTCTATCCATTCACTTACTCACTCTCTGTATAAACTCCATACAACTCTCCTCCCATTCTTCTTTCATCTCTCGCAATCTTCGTCAAACCAACTTGAGCGTATATATCTTCATCTCTGCATAAGATACTACTCAATTTTTTAGTTTTCGGCCTCGTCTGACAATTAGTTTATTATTCAAAATAGCAGCTCAATTGAATGGCTAATGGACTTTTATATTTATAATAGCGAGCTTCTGAATTTTAAATAATAAATCTCAATATCGCTTGTTGCTCCAATATAGTATTATTAAAGCAACAGGTAGCTGTATTTTCTCCAACATATAAGCTTAAGTGAATAAACGTTACAGTTCACGAATATAAAATACTATGATTAATTTTCTATATTAGAAAATTGAAGTATTATGATCTGTACAAAAAATGTATATTTTATAGGGATGATCAACTGCTGATTAAAGGTTGGGGTTAACGCATTAGCCATAAAAGGCCCTATTATTCATTTATTAGAGGAGAAAGACCGTGGACATATTAAAATAGAGATGTAGCCAAAAACTGATTGCGTCAAGTGAATAATCTAATGACCAATGATGAATGTGACTGGAAGAGAGAATTAAGTCAGCTTCCCTTTGTGAACTCACTTCCCAATTATGATGGATGAAGGAAGAAGCGGAGTTTGCATTCATTCGTCTTCCCATCATCTGACTTAATAATGATGGAGGAGGATTCCATGAGTTGACTTCAATAGCCCCAACTCTCTCAATACTTTCAATTTCCAATCATGAGGAACAAGGAGTGGCCGGGGCTCCTGAAGAGGAAGCGAGCAATTCAGTTTTAATACACTTCTCAATCCTATTTATTGCGAAAACACAAGTGGGATTTTAAACAGTTTGTTGTTATTCTAATGGTGATCATGAAGTGTGAGTTGTTCGGTTGGTTGGCGAAGATGAATGGGAGCCATTAAATGAGTTAACATCTATTTTGGTGATAAAAATTGGTGGGAGTCGCAAGTTCCGGCTGGAGGAGACTGGCGTACATCACAAAACAGTTTGCTTCAGGGTCACTCCACTGCGAGGTTCTCCTATATCTCTATCTTGGTTGTTCCAAGAGAGATTCACCCCTCGGCGGTTCCCCCAGGAGCGATTACCTAATAGTAAAGAGTTAAAGTAGCCTAGGTCTTTGGATTCTTCGATTCCTCCTCGATTTGATAGGTGAGTTCCAGGTTGGAGTCGACTGTCTGGTTCTTCACATCCGTATTATTTCATCAACCCCTGCTCATGAAGGCCCATACTTCATCGCCACGATGACAACATCCCTCCCATCAACTCCATTTTTTAAAACTGGCCTCACTGGTGTGGAAGAGTCAAGATCTCAATCTCACCGGCTCCTTATCCCATTGTTCCATAATTACTCATTCTCTCTGCCCCCCTCTCCGTTTGCATTGCTTATTAAATCATTTTAATTTGCATTTTAAAACTACGTGTTAGAATTCAAACCATACACCCTCGGATAATAAATAATGAACAAACGCAAGAATCACGGCTAAATCATACAAAATCTAAACTCAATTAATTCATTTTTATTGAAATTAAACCAAGTACTAATTATTTGCCTTTTATTCCTTTATTACAATAAAAACTTGCGTTAAGAGAATCTCATCTATTTATTTTTCCTATTACCAATTAATTAAAACAATTAATAAATTATTGAATGAAAAAAAGTAATAAAATTTAAATAAAAAGTTATTTTGATAATCAGCGTTTATTTAGGCACGTAATTATTTCCATTCAAAAAATAATTGAAACCTAATTTAACACCACGAAATTAAACGAATCTTTAAGCATTTCATTTAATGATATATTCACTTTTATACTGCAAAGAATCATTTAGGTACATTGAGTAAATTTTCTTTCAATAAGGATTACATTGGATTGCGCAATAAGTTCTTCTTAACCAGGTTGCTACATGCTCTCTGTCTACCCTTTAAGTCTCAAAGAAAACGATAAAATGCGAATGATGAATAATAGATAGGAAAAGATGAAGATATTTTCTATTTCATGTTTACAAAGACATCTCTGCCTTGTAATTTTGTGAAGTTGGGAAATAGAGGAAGAGAGATCTTCTAAAAAGGTAAGCTATACACTCGCATACCTTGACTCCTCGACTCTGTAGAATCAGAATCAAAAATTGACGACTTAACATCAGAGGAGTAAAAAATGAAAAATAATAAGGATTTGGCGCTTTGAACATGTTTATGGACTTGCTCCTCGCCAGGACGTCGAAGAGTACGCATCTCCCCGCATCCTCACTCGCTTTTCAAACTATTCTCATCTCAAGTCATTTTCCTCTGATTTCTCTATTCTTCCCCGTCACTATCCTCATTTGAAGTTTGGGTTTCGAAGTTGGTCAGTCAGCTCAGATCTACAAATTATCCCTCTTGTATATAGCCAGCGAAGGGACCTCTCACACACATCTCCAAGAGAAGAGCATGAAGATGAAAGGGAACGAGCCTTTCTCTCCTTGCTCAAGGGAAACAGTGGGAGTTGAGTATATTATGAAGAAGGCCCAAGTTCTAAATCCATATCTTATCAACGACCCAATCCATGCAAACGCATTGATCCTGATTATTACGAGAACATGTAAAAGAAGTCTACACTACAAGGTCTCTCATTCACACACGCCTTTGTGCCCGTGTGTCTCTCTCTCATATAATCTCTTTCGTGTATTTTATATGTAAAAGGCGAGGAATTGAGAGTCAAAGAGGAGGAAATAAATGAACTTCTGACTGGCGGACTTGATGAAGAAAAGAGCCAAACGGGCTCGACTCATCTTCCAACATAATTTCCAAATAAATTAAATATCATTTTTTTCCATTGCTCTGAAGGAAGAAAAAAGGTCCGCAGTCTCCTCCTCCTCCCGAACGGACAACTCAATTAATAAATTCACAGTGTGACCAGCGAACTCCATCAGGCCAAGGGAATCGTAAACTATCGACATTTTCGAATTGGACAATCATTTCTTTCTCGTCGCCATATTATGTCTCAGTCAGAGCTTGAAAAAATACTTCGTTAGGGGATGAAGAAGAGAAGAAGGTTCGACGTGGAGCGCCCTTCATGCAAATGAAGATGAAAGATTTTTCCTTCAAGCTGTTTCTTATCTTAAATGTACCCACCGTTCCCGTTTGCAATATATGCAAGTCCTGTGTATTCAGCGAGCATATGAAGTAATTTGAGAGGTTCATTTCCTCCTTAGGTGGATCAATAAGGCGTCTCGGGGAGATATGGAGTCATCATATCATTAAGATCGGGGATGTCGGGGAATCCATTGTACGTGGCTCAGCCAGGGAAGCCATCGAGCCCAAAGGAATGATACCATCTTGCTCCCCTTCAGCTCATTGATTGGGAATGGATTCTTTTGGCACTTGATCGCTTTGTGTAGACAATCACTCATGAAATAAGTGCACTACGGCCTCACGAACTTCAACCTGATTCCACATGGGCAAATGGAGTATTACGAGTCTAACTGTAGGTTTGCCGGTAGTCTAACTACTCCTCCATTCTTGTCTTCATCTGTCATTCACTACCTCGATTGAGGATTTCTCTCGGGCTCTCTGCTTCCCCACCTTTTGCCAAATATCCATTGACTATCTCAGACTAACAAGCTTGATGGGAGTACTAATTTAAACAATCTCTCAATCAACCTCTTTCCAATCAATATAGACTTTAGAAATTTTTAAAATCATCATTCATTTCCCCTAATTTTCTAATAAGCGCTGATAAGCCAAAAACATAGATTTACGGAAAATTCTTACCAAATCTTTACATTATGCACTATAATATTTAGTTTTAAATTCATTAACCAGTCAGCCTATCATCATAACTTTTCCAATAGTTTTTTTCTTTTTTTTCATTTTCTTATCATTTCAATTGTTTGAAATACAAAAATTATAAACATCTTGAAAACAAATGAAATAAAATAATGAAATATTATTTTGAAAAGCTAACAAATAAATTATTCAAGACAAGAGGTAGGTTTTAAGAACAACAATAAAGTCTGCAGTGAACCTTATGGGTAGATATATGTATTTTAAATAAAGTTATAGGTATAAGAATATGAAGTTTCATAGCTGTGGGTTAACAGCCAATGCAAGACTATAAAACGAAGGAACCTTATCGGAACGTAAAAAGTTGCAAGCAAAAAACCAAATATAATTGAGCCATCATTAGAGAGAATGATGAAGAAAGTTAAGATGGTTGAGTATTGGCTGTTACACAAACAAGGAATTTTCTGGAGAATCCACCGTTGTTGATACCTCCCAGACCTCATTGCTTTTATAGTCATACTCACAGGCGGGTATAGTCTTGTAAAAGACTCATTTTTTCTCCTTACGGAATCCGAAAGCTGGAATCTCCCATTGTTTGCCACTGGCTTATTGGTGAGGAATTTGGAGCAGTGTCATTTACAAGAAAAATGAGTTGTAATAGACAAACTGTGGAGTCGTCGAAGCTCATCACCATCATCATATTTGGAGGTTCTTTGAGGAGCCGCTCGTCCACGAGGAAACCGGCGACCGACAATGGAATCATTTCATTTCTACTCCTGTCATAGCCTCATACAGTGATGGCCTGATTGTTCCTCAAACAAGAGTCCAGGGGACTGGAGGTGAACGGAGACCAAAGTGCGGTGTTCTATATATTACCAGTATAAATAGGGACCCTATATGTCTCCCATATATGAAAAGTGAAATATACTCTTGTGGATATTCAAGGTTCCACTTCAGCTTTCCCTTCGCTCTTATTACTCTTAGGCGTCTTGAGAGATGAGAGATACCTACTTTACCCCCTTCGGAGGACCAAATAGAAAATCGATTAATGCTATCGATATGTTACCGGCAATCGTTAGGTGATCGACAATCACTTTGACCCGTGGAGGTCAATGAAACATTTTACAACCCTCTTTTACTCATTACATTTCCCTCAGCGAGAGAGTGAGAGGTTCGGAGATCCTTAAGGAGATCTCCCAGATACCCCGAGTGTAATATCCAATATACTTGCTACACATGGAGTCAATCTTGGGGTTCCTTTAAGGCTTTCTAATTGCATGGGTTTAAAGGCCGAGAGCAAGCTTTATTATAATAGCCCCGTATATGAGTTTATTAATGAGCGAGTCAATTGAATTGTAGTACGAGAAAGAATGTTAAGTAAAGGTCATGAGAGCTCATCATCATTGTCATCCTCATATCCTTCTCCTCATCTACCTGTTGCTTGGTCAAAATTGGATAAGTATAGAGGAAGAAGGGCGACCGAGAAGCAAAGTGGCCCAAATGTGAGGATTCTGGAGGTGGCGATGGTGGCGAGTAAAGTGATCCACTCGGGGCTCCGTTTTTTCCCTTGATGACTCTCGGAGTGAGATGATGATTAGAAAGGAGAGCCCCGAGCTAAGCCCTCCTTTCCATACATTCTGCCTCCAATTATATGCTTTATGCATTATTTTGGACTAACAAAGGAATTCCTCTCATTCCTTCCGGAATCTCCACAGTATAAATAGGATGAAAAGAGCCCAGAATGTTCAAGGGCTATGAGGATGAGAAATGCGTCTCCTGAAGCTGAGAACAAGTCCAATTGAAAGAAAAGCTCCGCGTCGTCTCTTTAAAGGCTATTGTGTTTAAAAGGGAGGACAGCGTGGTTGATAGCCACCAAATTATTATTTTATGATCTATCGAAGACTCAAGCCGCACACAACGGTGTAGAATGGGGATTCTCTTAACTAACCTTTATTGTAATAGCCAGTACACTTTCATTCCAACTTCTGATGAACTTGCTCCTGGCTCTCATAATGCACCCCAAATAACACAATGGAATCTTAAGGATTAAAATTAAAATACCCAATTTGTTCAAGATAGATGCGAGAGCTCATTTCAAATTATCTACTCTCATTAAGGCTAATATACCTGAAATGCACTTTAATAATGTTACTATCAATTTATGTCTTTAGGCCAATCCTTTTTGGGTTTAGTACTGTAAAGAGAATTTTATATTTTACACATTAATATATATTAATGATTATTAATTAGAATAAACAGCAATTGAAATTCCAGTTTTGAACTTAGCTGCCTGCCAAAAAGATTATGAACTCTTGTATTAACTTTAAGGAATTGTTTAACCTTAATTCAAATAGGGGAATTTAAAAAATACCTAAAACTGACAAAATATTTAAAGATTTTAAATATGATAAAGGTAGTTTAAATAAAGTAAGTAATGAGTTATAGTCTTGGAAAA
Organism: Neelides sp. FZ-2019; assembly: GCA_009869795.1. NCBI lineage: Eukaryota > Metazoa > Arthropoda > Collembola > Neelipleona > Neelidae > Neelides > Neelides sp. FZ-2019. The sequence goes on from VJMY01000294.1 coordinate 78,659, forward strand.
ATGCATTTTTACTAAAATGGGCTTAAGGCAGTAGAGTAAGTAAACCATCGAACTTCCTAAAAACTCAAATTTTAAAAAAGTGAGTTTTTGCCACCCTGAGGAAAATAATGGGAAGTGGGATGTATTGAGGAGAAAACAATGAATTTGACTAATAGAAGATAAAGTTTTCGCTGGGAAAATAAAGGATTCTGACAGAAATGCAAAGATGAACAATTTGGTGAAACAATGGATGATATAATGGGCAGCAGTTAAAAGAGATATTATTTATGTGTTGGAGATTAGTTGTGAGGGTCGACGGTTCTCAGTGTTCTATGCGGATGAAGATAACCTACAAGGGAAAATATGGACAAAGAGGGAAGAAAATAAAAGACAAATGGATCATACTGTCCTTAATAAATTACGAAGGCACACACAAGAGGGAAAATAAGAGAAGTTGATAAATCTCCCTTAAGGAAAGAGTCGAGAACAAAAGCCAATTTTCAAATCCAGTAAAAGCCAAAGGAAGTAGGGAAAGGTTCTCGCAACTAAAAGGACTCCAAGGATTTGAGAGAAAAATGGCATGGCGTGATTTCAGATTGTTTCTCATCAAATGAAACTTCATAAAAATTTTGGCAGCCAACGTAAACTAGTAAAGTTAGTAGAGTTTGAGACGAAGAGACGACGGAGGAATTCATTTGGCTCCCACATGTTAAATCCTTTCCACATCCTCTCTCTGCATAATATCCCAATTTTCATTATTTCATTGCCCTTCATCTTTTAAGACTCTTCGTGCAGAGGTTTCTTATGACATCCTTTCAATCTCTAATAAGACCCGTACCACCTACCTAATGTAAATACACTATATCCCCTTTCTGGATTTGATCGTGTAAAGTTATTTAACAAAATTTTAAAATTTGTAAATGTTCAATTTTCAAGACATAAAACTCTAGTTTATTCATAAATCGTGTTCTAAAAAAGCAGATCACGGTGCAAAGGCTTTTATGTATTTTGCATTTAATGATTTACAAGCAGTTTGAGGAATTAAGCAGGTTGAAAGTAAATTACCCTTGCACTCTTGGAAAGTAAAATTGACTTCTTAAAAGCTAAAAAGCTCAAATTTGTATTTGATGTCTGACCTGCACATTTGAATGACTTCCTGCATTCCAGTTTCACTCTGATGAATAAAATGTGTTGTGAGAAACACAAAAAGGAAGATTTACAATCCACTTGACAAATCTTGAATTGAGACGGGGATTCGGAAGGAGGGATGTTCCACAAGTGTGTAAAACTTTCGTAGAATCTCTTACACGGTGGATTCCTCTGGCAGGTCGAACCAAGTGAACAAAATCGTCCCTATTGTATGCAGATCTCTTGTAAGTTAATGTAAATTGAAAGGGCTAATAACCAATAGAGTGAATTGTCGGAGGATCTGCCTTCACAATGAGTTTCCGAGTCACTTGGGTGGGTTTTAATTGTGAGAGGAGGGCGATTGTCTCAAGCCGGTTCAAGAAGAAGCTTGTTCCTTAATTGATCCTTATTAATTCCGAGGGGTCGTTCATCACGGCTTCTCAAGAAAAATGTTCTTAAATGTAGGTAAACCTTGTCGTATAGGCCATTTCTCTTCCCTGTAATACTTTCAACACGTTTTTCCGTCGATGAGAGATGAATTACTCGGTACAAAGATGAGATGAAGCCACAGACGAATCTATAGGATTTGCTATAGACGACAAAATAACTTTCGATTTGATCTTTTTGTTTTACAACATTGAGTTGATAAAAATTAATAAAATGATGATGAAGGAATAATTGTTAATTGTGAAAGGTGGGTAATGAATGGGTTTTTAATCTGGGCTGGATTGAGATGAAGGATGAGATTGAGTGGGGAGAGCTGGCTTCCCCATCGAGTCTGGAGCGTGACTGGGCCGTGGCAAGGAGGGCCTTCCAACAAAGTGGCGAGGAGACTGGGGCTCAAGCGGGGGAGTCAAGCCTCGAGTATCAATAACTCCAAATCATTGGCTCGTAATTACGAGGGACCGCCTCGTTCTGACTGAATTGGACGACAACGTTTCCTATGATAAATGTCTCTTCTTTCGCTCCAGTCGCTTCTTCTACGCTTGAGGATCATGGAACAAGATGAGGAACATCCTATGCTCAACCAGTGACAGTCATTCATGAATATACACGAAGCTTTGAAAGAATTCCGTCCTTCTACACACAATTCTTTTTCTTTATTCTTAACTCTGCTAAAATAGTCTTGCATTGTTTTTAAGAGAACAACTGTCAAAGTCGAAATGTGCTGTAGAAAACAACGAAATAGCGATGTGTTATAGTAAAGGATTCAAGGATTCATTTATTAATTCTTTTTCTAAAATTGAATTCGTAATATTTTTTAATGTTTTTTGTTCATTTGTATGAATTGAAATGATCGAAGTTTATGAAAAGAAGAACTTAATTTTGGTAAATTCTGATTGTGAGTGTAAATTATATTTGTACATTGGATAATGCATGAAAATAAGTGAAAAAATTCGATTGTTTAATTACTCAAAAATGATTATAATTTATAATAGCGGTAATAAGGAAAAGTTTTCATTCTCTAATCGAAATACTTTTTAATGCTAATCACGTTTAGTGTTCTGTGTTAGCATTTTAGATCTTCTATCCGAATATATGAAAAGTACCTTAAGCGTATTTAACACATGAAATATTATCATTGATAAAAACACTCAGAAAATCCCATGAGTGTGCAATTTGAGCAGAATCTGAAAAACTTGAAATTTAATTACAATGATATTTTAAGATTTTGTACGATTTCTCTTGAAATTACAATAAAAGTTTTCGTGGTTTTGTGAAAGCATTAGAGTAAAAAAAAAGAATTACGGACAACAACTCTTGTTCTCACTTACTTGGCTTTAGAGGAGAAATGAAGAGTTTTAACTCGCTGACGCTAGTGGCTAATCGTCAAAGAGCATTGTCCCATTGTTGAAAGTAGGAGTGAGAGAATGGAATTAGAAATCCAACTTATTAACTTCAACTTATAATGGAGGGACAATGGGCGACTATAGCGAGGACTAACGCGAGTGTCAAACGCTGTGCTGGAAATCTCCTCAGTTCAATTTTGACACAATCATCACGCTTCGAATACCATTACTTCATCCGGAACAATCTGGGAAGTGTAATCTAAATACTCATCTTTTCTTATTATTCTTATGCTCTCCCTCTTCTCCCACCTGTTCCTTTCTTATTTTCCATTTCATTATTATATTATCTCCTAGATTATTCCCCCTTCCTTTAATTCTCCTGCGCTAAACGGCCACATTATGAAGGTTTTCCCGTCTTCCCCACCCGTCACCAGGAACCATAAATCACCAGATCCAAGATAATTCTTTAAAACCCAATGCCGGCCCTGCCATTCGTCTCTTATTGATGAATGAGGGAGGAGAGTTGGAGTGAAAGTGGGACCGACCCTTGAGTAATTGATTCTAGTAGAATGGTTGTTCATAAGAGGTCTATTACTCTTCCTGCGAGATACAATTAGCAGAGAGGGAATACTCGATTGACAGCAGGGAACGAGTTCATCTCCTCAATGGGATGAATACAGGCTAATGGATTTCTCGGGGAGTTCCGGGAATCTGCGAGAGATAGTTGGAGGAATGAAAGAGATTGCTCTCGTTGGAGGGACGCTTGGTGGGGAACGCGAAGGTGGGCGTAGTTCTGCTCTGGGTTTCATCATCATGATTATCGTCAACTCCGCCGTTGTGTCATGACTCTCGATCATGACATGACCACCAAAGACTCATGAAACTCATGAATGGGAAGAGCAGAGGAGCGACGACGCGGGTCTTCCTTCAAAATCATTTGCAAACTTTGGTGGGCCTTTGGCTGGCTCCCCTTTTGTGAAAGGAGGATTTTGAAGAGAGCCTATCTGTGAAAATCACAACATGAGCGACAGAGGGGCTACTTGAGAGGAGAATAACCAAATCGTGATTTCGTGACTGTCAGAATAGAACAAAGTTGATTTATTTGTTTAGCCCCGTTAAATGATTGTCACTGATATAAATAAGTTGAAGGAACCGAGTGTAACCTGAACTGACAATAAATTGGTCCGAGAGGCTCTTGTAATTATTTTTTCTTATGAATTTTGTATCCTCTCATTGTGGGGAGAGCGTTTAAGAGATTGGATTCGAGCTCAAGATTAAGTGGCATGAGCGACAATGACTTCCAGACCACAGGTAAGATAAAACAGATCAACAAAGTCTGAAATTGTTTGGAAGCTTAAAATCCGGATCGTGAGTTGGAGATGAGACGGAGAGGAAGTTCTGATTGAAGAAATATTACGACTCGCGCTCATCCATTTATGTAGACTCACAGATCCACAATGGCACTGCTTTTCCATTTTTAATTATTGACAAAGAATTTTAATCAAGAGGAGCCTTTCAGACAAAAAGGCTCCTCATCTTGATAAACAATAGAATCCTTCATTCTGAGTTTAATTATACAATAGCGGCGAACACTTGAACCCAATCATTTCTAGAGACAAAACTAACAAACTTAGTTTCAATGTTTCGTGGCGGAGGTTCAGACACAGAGTCGAATCATTAGATCTCTTTTATTGTCTCAACAGGTGCAGAAGTGAGTATACGCTTATCTATAATACTTTTCATGGTCAAATCTTTTAAACCATTATACCTACTACCTACTTTATAGTAAAACTTACATTTTAATTCATCGCCAAAAATGTCACATTCTATTCTTTCCTCAAATACTATGTAATAAATTACGATGAATTATCAATCAGATGAACATTTAATACAATTACATTATTATTTTAAACCTTTAACCTGTTTTTAATCTTAAAGCAAATATTTAATAGATAATATATTAAAATTATAATTATTGAGATAACTATTTTATTGTTTTCAAGCGGAAATAAATTCTTATATTTTGCGAGTAAATCCAATAAAATGAAATATTGGTTGAATGATGAATGAAGCAAAAGAAATGAGAGGCTTTTAAAAAGAATTGCAAAATGATGAAATGTTATTAAAGAGTAGCCCAAGAAAGGCGCTCAGAATGATCCATACTTGATGTTTTAATCGTGCATTGTAATTCTCTCTGCCTAATCTTCTCTTTATGATTTACTCACTTGGAGGAATTTTAATCTGTTGATAATTTACGAGTGAAACAAGTCTTAATTTATGATGATTAATGGAAGGATATATGAAGTCGTAAATTGGCTCTAGAAACGCCGAGTCGAATGCGAAAATTAAAAACAAATTAAATATTTTTCTCATTATGATCAAAATTGCTAATTTCACTGTCCTTGTCCCATGATAAAATTATTGAATATTAATTCACTTGGCCTTAATTAATACTTTTAAAGGCGAAAAGGAACTATTAAGTTTAAAGGGTATTGTTAATAAAACATTCCATGAGGAACAGTAAAATACATAAGAAAAAAATTAGGAAGGGGATAAGGGTAGAATATAATGCGTAAAGAAACCTTCCATGTTCTTTAACTTTCACTTAATTAGAAGATTATAAACAATTTGGTTGATATTAAGTAGGTATTTCAAAAATGATTATAATTCGCAAAATGCATTATGACATTGTAAAAAGTATCTTAACTTAACAATAAACAAATGTGAAAAATGTCAACATGTTGGCCATTGCAATCAGGTACACAATGATGAATTTGTTATGCTAACCATAAATATTTTGGTTACATGTACAATACGATTACTTAATACCTCAGTTAATATACCTTGAGAAATGCAATAACGACACTGATGATAACGCATAAACTGATATTTGATTAATAACATCATTCTGATTTGTGATCCTTCGTGTTTTTCAACTTGGACTTTGATCTTTTTATGAGTATTTTGACAAGTATTATTATACTACATAATAATATCTGTAGTACAGCACTACAGATAATATTTAGTTCAAGTGAATACGAATATTATGGTAGAAATCTACTAACATTTATGTGAATAGCATCTCTTATAATTTTTGCAACTCGGTGCGGTACTCAAATTTGTTTTCAGTATACAAATATTTTTGTTTCGAATAAATAAAGTTTACAAATTACAAATTAGAATATTTTGTACCTATACTATTTATTTGATCAATATAAAAAATGGAATTTGCGGTTCAATTACAAAAATGTTTTATTCTTCGGGTATTAATGACGCGTCTCAGATTCGCTTCAATTACTAATTGGCAATCAAAAATGTTGTAGTGGAAGAGAAAGAGGAGTAGCTGAAAAGATTGCTCCTTACATACTTCCCAAATGATCATTTCGTGAACCAAGTTGAAGGAGGTTATAGAGGAAAGGAGATAACATTGAAGAGTAATTAATGTCTGAGTGTTAATTTCCTTTTTGAAGGAGAACAAAGAGGGAGAATCGATCCTTCTTCAACCAAGCTGATGAAAAGAAGGAATGAAAAGACAGGGAGATTGAGAGACCATAAGAATCTCCTTTCGTTCAAACAGACCGAGGCAGATATGAGACTCCTCATCTCCCAGAATGAGTGCTATAAACTCTGAGCTTGTTTTCTCTCCTGTCCAAGGAATCCGTCAGGAAGGAGATTTCCTTCATATTCAATGGCTCATAAAAATGTAGTGTTGAACGAGGCTGTCCGGAGTCTCAATACTGTGGTATAGCATTTGGATGGATTCCTTCCCGGATGTTCTTGCGAGCCTTCGCCGAAATGCCGAAGGATGAAGAGACCCAATCAAAGAAGTAATCATAAGGGCGAGATGACTCTCAAGGGAACCACAGCTTTTTAATGAGAATCTCAATTATTCTCCTCTCTGTTTTCTCATTAATTGAACCTCCTCTTTGATCGAGGGTGAGGAGCGGGGGAATAATTAAGTGGATCAGGTGGGTTGTGTTCTTTTGAAGGGAGATTATTGAGTCTTTTGAGTCGGCCCATCCGTCAGCCAGAGATGAGAGCTTCTTTTGTTGTCCGGCTGCGAGAGTCGGAGGGAACGGACTTTCCAATCCGATGGATGGAGATAGATTGGATTTGAGTCTCAAAAGACGACGGACTCAATGGAAGACAGAAGGGGAAGATGAGAAAATTATTCTTCCTTAATAAGAATAAGAAGGAGACAAAGGGCCGGTGGAGGACGATCAGAGTAAAAACTCCTGCTCGGATGCAATCCAAATCAGATCGCATCTCCACTATGGGAAATATAATATGGAGAACAGAACACAATGAGCGAGATTGTGAGGGTTCTTTGTACCAAATGACATTTCGGATGATTTTCGGACAACATGCTGGGCCGAGAGGCGAAAAGCCGGAGAAAAAATCCGGCTCTCATCGTCTCATCTTCTATTCTCTCCTCTCCTCCTATTATCTTCATTACGGGCTAAGAGCCCTATGAACGAAGGCTCATGTGTCCATCCGGATCTCTTCATCTGACGGAGTTCTGGTCAAATGTCACTTCTACGCACCCCTTTCATTCCTCCCATCTGCCAGATTTCTCCCACTCATTACTGACTTGTATTGTCATTTGCTTGTCTCCACTCCGTATCGTAATTTCTCATCACTCATCATTGTCATCATCAATCCCCATATAAATTCCCGACTGACTTCTCTTATCGCTTTCTATAATTCGTATTATGTTCTTTAGATGACATTCTCAAGAAGGACGATATTCATAATTTATAACATGTTCATAATCAATCACAAAATCACATAAAGAGAAAGAATAATGAAAGAATTCCTTAAATGCTTTTTCTTGAATTATTGTTTATTATGACACATTAAACTTTTTAAATGATCGCAATTATTTCAATAAGTAAAAGATTAAATAAAATTATAAACTCAATATAAATAATATTTTATTTTGAAATAACCTAGCTATAGATATACCTTCATTTATAGAAAATTCAATGTTAATTGTGACTATTAACTGTGAGCGAATCAGTGAAGTGAATGATGGGCTATGAATACTTTTTGAAGATTTCTAATTTTGCAGTTAAACGGTTAAGAGGATGCCATCTCCCATCATGAATTCAAAACTTTTATTTTCTCAGAGATCATAATGCAAGTTCTTTTAGAGATCCAAGAGAGCCAACAGAACCAGCCTTGGATGAATATTAACAAGATGCAAAAAATGAACTACTATAAAGATAATGCAATTGTTATATTTTATTAAAATACTTTCAATGAATTGGCTGATTAAAGCGTTAAAGAATAATAAATAATCATAAAAACAATAACATCACAGATAATTTTGACTTAATCCGCACATTAATTATACATAAGTAAAGAGAATTTGCATTCAACAATTAAAATGCACAATTAATATATTCCGGTATAACATAATTATGACGTTTGACGCGTTAGGATGATGGATACATAATTAAAATAACGAATATTCATAGCATTTGGTATATTTAACCTGGTTAAGTGTTTAGCACTGAGCAATTAAACATTAATAATTCATACGCAAAATAATCTAAAATAATTCTTTTTTTTGTGTCTTGTGAATATAATGACTGAACATTAGCTGAAGTGTTCCTACAATGATTACATAAATATGGACAATACATGTATTTTACACTTGGAAGTAACTTAATATAAATAAATAATTCGGGTTCAAATGAATTCAGATAATGGAGTTCCAAGAACATTTGAACTTGCTCCGAGAGGTGAGATCACTTTATCATTCAGATTCTCTATTTTCCGACGAAAATTGTCGAGTTCATTAATACTTTCCGAAAGCCTATAAAGTCACAAAGCCAAAATAAGTTATCTATAATGTAAAGTATAGTAAATTATAGGATGATAAAAAATAATTAAAAGAAATTACTTTCCAAATGAATTAAATAAGGCAACAATTTCATTTCGATGAAGGAAATTGGATTCATTTTTAAAATTTGGTTCAGAAAACAACACTTTGAGTGCCGTTCCAAGTCCTTTTATCTATAAAAATTATAGCTGTCTGTATTTGATTCTAATTGGTTTCATAAATCATGTGAAATTGTAAAACAAAATTGTGATTTTAATATTTTGTATAAAAATAATTAATAAGTACCTGAAGTTTTCCCCAGAGTTTACATTTTTGACATCCGACGCAATCCATTATACGAGTTATATTTGTGAATCTAACGTGAAACTCTGATTTCAATTTTAACGCGTCCTTCCTTGAGAATAAAGCTTTCTCTTGAAAATGTTGAGGAAATCCTGCAATGACTCTTAAAAAGTCTTTTATGGCGTTTTTCAAATCAGAATCTTTAACTTGATTTCCAGTATAAAGGTCATAATTTTGTAGAAATGGGGTTAACTTCCAGAGCGCTCTTAATTCGAGAAGGTATAAAAAGTAAAGATTTTTCAACCAAGTGTGGTTTCTTCCTTTCGATTCGATTGTATCGAAATGCCTCAAAAATTCTGTAATGTTTGGACCCCAATTTTGATCAGAGTGCTTGAGCAATGATGCAGATTTCACATCTAAAGTTAAAAACAATTAAAAATTTGTTTATTTAATTTGCATCTGCTTGCCTATTCATTAAAAAAATTAATACAAAGTTTAATAGGTATATATAAAGTATTCGTTTGAAGTAATTGGATGTACCATCTAAAAGATACATGGCACTCAAATGAATGTTGATACTTGCATGTAATCCGGAAATTGCGCGAAAGAAAGTTCTTTTTTCAATACACATTTCTAATGAAATAAGAATCATTATTTTACCGGAAGATCATTTATGGATCTTTGTGATATAATAAAGTTAATTATTATATATATTTTAATCATTATTACCGTCA